>PISX010002484.1:28444-159781 GCA_004024625.1 Mellivora capensis | reverse complement strand
AAAGACAACTATCATATGATCTCCTGATATGAGGAAGTGGAGATGCAACATGGGGGGCTGGAGGGGTAGGAAAAGAAGAAAAGAAACAAGATAGGATTGGGAGGGAGACAAACCATAAGTGACTCTTAATCTCACAAAACAAACTGAGGGTTGCTGGGGGGAGGGGGGTGGGAAAAAAGGGGTGGGATAATGGACACTGGGGAGGGTATGTGCTATGGTTAGTGCTGTGAAGTGTGTAAACCTGGCGATTCACAGACATGTACCCCTGGGGATAAAAATACTTTTTATGTTTAGGGTGCCTGGGTGGCTCAGTGGGTTAAGCCGCTGCCCTCGGCTCAGTTCATGATCTCAGGGTCCTGGGATCAAGTGCCACGTTGGGCTCTCTGCTCAGCAGGGAGCCTGTTTCCTCCTCTCTCTCTGCCTACCTCTCTGTCTACTTGTGATCTCTCTCTGTCAAATAAATAAATAAAATCTTTTTAAAAATACTTTTTATGTTTATAAAAAATAAAAAAATTCATTAAAAAAAAAGAATCAATAAGATTGATAAACCCCTGGCCAAACTAATCCAAAAGAAAAGAGAAATGACCCAAATTAATAAAATTATGAAGGAAAAGGGAGAGATCAAAACTAACACCAAAGAAATAGAAACAATCATCAGAAATTATTATCAACAGTTATATGCCAATAATTTAAGCAACCTACATGAAACGGATGCATTCCTGGAAACCTATAAACTCCCCAAACTGAATCAGAAAGAAATTGACAACCTGAATAGACCAGTATCTAGTAACGAGATTAAAGCAGTGATCAAAAACTTCCCAAAAAACAAGAGTCCAGGACCTGATGGATTCCCTGGAGAATTCTACCAAACATTCAAAGAAGAAGTTATACCTATTCTCCTGAAGCTATTTCAAAAAATAGAAACAGAAGGAAAATTTCCAGACTCTTTCTATGAAGACATAACTTTTTGTAAGTGTAAGGGGTACAATGTGTTGAATTGATATTTATTCATTGAAGAATGATAACCACCATAGCATTAGCTAACATCTCCATCCCATCACATAATTACCATTACTTTTTTGTAGTGAGAACACTTAAAAACTACTCTCTTAGCAATTTTCAAGCATATAATATATTATTAACTATAGTCACCATGCTGTACATTAGGTCCCCAGAACTTATTCATCTTGCAACTAGAATTTATATTCTTTGACCAACATATCCCCCAATTCCCTAGCCCCTTGTAAACAACCATTCTAATTGTTTCTATGAGTTCAGCTTTTTTAGAGTTTACATATAAGTGATATCATACAATATTTGTCTTTCTCTGTCTTACTTAATTTAGCATAATGTTTCTAAGGTCATTTACGTTGTCACAAATAGCAGGATTTCTTTCTTTCTCATGGCTGAATAGCATATACATCTTATTTATCCCTTCATCAGTTGATAATTTGGCTGTTTACATATCTTGGGTATTGTAAATAATGCTGTAATGAATGTCAGAATGTAGAAATCTTCTCAATATCCTGTTTTCATTTCCCTTGGAAATATACCTAGAAGTGGGATGACTGGGTAATTCAGTAGTTTTTTTTATATTTTGTGAGAAACCTCCATATTGTTTGTCATAGTAGCTGTACCAGTTTACATTCCTACCAAGAGCATACAAGAATTACCTTTTCTCCATATCCTTGCTGACACTTGTTACCTCTTGTCTGTTTGATGATAGTCATTCCAACAGGTATGTGGTTACATCTTCTTGTGGTTTTGATTTGCATCTCCCTCATGATTACAGATGCTGAACATCTTTTCACGTACCAGTTGGCTATTTTAATATCTTCTTTGGAAAAACACTTATTTGTTACATTGCCCATTTTTAATTGGATTGTCTGTCTGTTGCCATTGAGTTGTGTGAGCTCTTAATATATGTTAAATATTAATCCTTTATCACATAGATAGTTGGCAAAGTTCTCCCATTCCATGGGTTTTTTCATTTTGTTGATGGTTTTCTTTGCTATGCAAAAAACTTTTCATTCAATGTAGTTTCAATTGTTTATTTTTGCTTTTGCTGCCTTTGTTTTTGGTGTCAAATTTAAAAACCTCATACCATGACTGAGGGCAAGGAGTTTACTCCCTATGTTTTTTTCTAGGAGTTTTATGGTAGCAGGTCTTATATTCAAGTCTTTTTTAATTTCAATTTGATTTTTATGTATGGTGTAAAATAAGGGTCCAGTTTTCCAACTCCATTTATTGAAGAGATTATTCTTTTCCCACTGTATATTCTTGCTTCCTTTGCCA
This sequence comes from Mellivora capensis, assembly GCA_004024625.1. NCBI lineage: Eukaryota > Metazoa > Chordata > Mammalia > Carnivora > Mustelidae > Mellivora > Mellivora capensis. The sequence goes on along the minus strand of PISX010002484.1, from coordinate 157,486 downwards.
TGAATTAATTAACCATATATGCGTGGGTTATTTCTGGGCTCTCTATTCTGTTCCACTGATCTATGTGTCTGATTTTATGACAGTACCACACTGTTCTAATTACTGTAGCTTTGTAATACAATTTGAAATCAGAGTGTGATACCTCCAGCTTTGGTTCCTCTTTCTCAACATTGCTTTGGCTATTTGGCATCTTGTGTGGTTCTGGGCAAATTTAATTCTTTTTTCTATTTCTGTGAAAAAAATGCCATTCAAATTTTAATAGGGATTGTACTGTATTTGTAGATTACTTTGGGTAGTATGGACATTTTAATATTAAGCCTTTTAATCCATGAGCACAGAATATCTTTCCATTTTTTTCATGAACATCTTATAGTTTTTAGTTTACAGATTCCTTATCTCTTTGGTTAAATTTATTTCTATGCATTTTATTCTTTTTGGTGCTGCTGTAAATGGGACTGTTTTCTTAACTTTTCCAATAGATCATTGTTAGCGCTTGGGAACACAGCTGATTTTGTATACTGATTTTATATTCTGTAACTTTACTAAAATTTTTTTATTAGTTTTAAGTTTTTCGGTGGAACTTTTAGGATTTTCTATATATAATACCATGTCCTCTGCATATTGAGACAGTTTTACTTCTTTCTTTCCAATTTAGATCCCTTTTCCTTCCTTTTCTTTTCTAATTACTCTGAATAGGACTTCCAGTACTATGTTGAATAAAAGTAGAAACGGTAGCCATCATTCTCTTTTTCCTGATCTTAGAGGAAAAACTTTCAGCTTTTCACCATTGAGTATGATGTTTGCTATGGACTTGTTATATATGGCCTTTATTATGTTGAGGCACTTGCCTCTATACCCAGTTTATTGGGCATTTTCATTATGAAAGGATGTTGAATTTTGTCAAATGCTTTTTTTTCTTGTATCTATTAGGATGATTGTATGATTTTTATCTTTTATTTTGTTAATTTTGTGTATCACATTGATTGATTTATAGATGTTGAAGCATCCTTGCATCCTTGGAATAAATTCCACTTGATCATGATGTGGAATCCTTTTAATTTACTATTGGGTTTGGTTTGCTATATCTTGAAGATTTTTATATCTCTGTTCATCAAGCAGGAATACTGGCTTGCGATTTTTTTCCTTGTGTGTCCTTGTCTGATTTTGCTATTGAGGTAATTCTGGCTTCATAAAATGAGTTTGGAAGTATTCCCTCTTCTGTTTTTTGGGAAGAAATTAAGAATAATGATATTAACTCTTTTTTAATGTTTGGTAGAATTCACCAGTGAAGCCATCTGGTCATGAACTTTTATTTGTTGGGAGGTTTCTGATTATGGATTCAATCTCCTTACTAATAATGGGTTTGCTCAGATTTTCTATTTCTTCATGATTCAGTCTGGGTTGTATGTTCCTAGGAATTTATTTAATTCTTCTAGGTTATTCAGTTTTTTGGCATGTAACTGTTCATAGTAGTCTCTTATGGTCCTCTGTGTTTGTGTGGTATCAGTTTTAAAGTTTTCTCTTGCATTTTTTATTTTATAGATTTATTGTATGTAGTTAGACCCCTTCCAGGGAGTAACTAGGTGACGGATGTTTTCTGTCTGCTCCCTCTGCCCTGAACCCTGGAGTACTAGTTATAGTGAGAGCTGTCCATTAATAACAGCTTCTCTGTTTACTGTGCATTTTGTTGTTACAAGCCCTGTTGGCTCTCAGAGGTAGGCATTTGGGGGGCCCTTTCCTCAGGTGGAAGTCTTAAAAGTTGGGATGCTATATGCTGAGTCCAAATCCTTTACTCCTCTGGGAGAAGCTGAAGTTGGGGGTTCCCTCCTGTGTGACGCTGTGGTAGGGGTGGGGTTTATGACAAGAGTACATCTCAGCCTTTCCTATCCATTTCAATGTAAGTATTTTTTTGTTTGCCCAATGTATAGACATCGCTCAGCTGATTTCTGGATTTCTTTAGAGAGAAATGCTCCATGTATAGCTGTAAATTTAGTGTGTCCACGGGAGAAGGAGAGTTTAGGAGCTTCCTATGTCACTTTCTTTAAAGACTACCATCTGGTTTCATTCTTACAACCAAGAATCCTGATGAGTATAGTATAATTCCTTTATGAATGTTTGTCTCCTAGTGGCCATTAACTGACTACTTGCCCATTCATTCATTCCTCCTAATAGATATGCAACGAGTTAACAAAAGTTTTTAAAATATCATAGAAAAAAATTTAGGCAATTGAATGTGACTGAAGTAGTGAACCAATTCAGAAAACCTCATTATTTCTATTTCAGTTGTAGAATGAATTTATCATGTGTAGAACCCAAGTGAAGATTTATTTGAGAGCCATTGGTCTAGGTTCCATAGATTCATTTTTGAGGTAAGACTATACCTTCTACCTCTATAAGAACTCCGTTGGCTCGCTAGTTCTCATATTTGACCATGCAAACTTCTTACATAATTCATTTTTCATGACAAAGCACTAACAGAATTAGGAATTCCTAGTGCTGCTAGGGAAAAAATTTTTTTTAATATGGAGAGGATTTGTGCACCTTTCAAAGAATCTTTAGTATTCAGTGTGATTTAGGGTTAGATCCTACAAAGGATGAGAAAAAATGAGTAAGTAAGTTCTTTCTGCCCTCAAGGAGCTGCACAGTTAGTACAGGCAATGCAAAAAGATAGCTTTTACAGCCCACCAGTTTATCTTGGGCATCTTGAAAGGGTCTAGTAGCATAGTATAGACATACAAAGGAGGGGTCAGCAGGGAGTTAGGAAAGACTTCCTAAAAGATGTAACACTGGATATGAGTAAGATTTGTCAAGAAGGAGGGAGGGAGAAAAAGATTTTCTAAGTGAAAAGATCATGCCACACAGGCATGTTCATAAATTTTCAAATGTTTTACTTCTGTTTAACCTGTATTAAAGTTCAGAGCTCCTTTGGAAACTAAGATTAAATTGAAACAGTAAAGTATTGATCTGCTTTTTTAGATTAAATCTAAAAATGTACATTTCTAGTCCTCATATAAAAATGTATAAATTTTTCCAAAATCATACTGTTTATGGCCACTAGCCTATCATCTTTACCCTGAACTTCAGCTAAAACCAATGAAGGAAGTTCTAACGTGAGGAAGGGCAAAAAAAAAAAAAAAAGAAAGTAGCATTTATTTATTGATACATTACTAACAATAACCATTTTTATATATTTCATTCATTAATTCTTAGAAAAGTCCTATCAGGTAAGCAGATATTATTCCCTCTATTTTATTGATTTAATTGAGGCTCAAAGGACTTTAAGGACTTTCTCAAGTTTGCAAAGCTAAGTAGCTTCCAAAGACAATCCAAAACTGTCTGTTTCTTAATCATGTATTATTTTCCACTATTGCTTCCTAAGAAGAAAAAATAAGTTTGTAGCTAGAACAAGGATATTGTCCCATCATCATTTGGCTCAACTTACTATGTACAGCTGCAGCAGTAATAAAAAATTGCCCCAAAATGTTCATTATTCAAAAAGGAATTTGTTAACTCTCATTAACTGCCATAATGATATCTTCAACAAAGAATGACTCATAACAAAGACCTCCAATTATATACTTCACTTCTTCCTCTGACAGCATCAAACTGTAGTAGATCAATATTTGCAGTATCATACTGTTACTTCCAAGAACCAAATTGAAAAAGAAAAAAAAAAGAAAAGTTATCAGCCTACAGGTCACTGTGTCTTAAATGTTAAGACTACGTATTTTCCATCATCCCATTCTCAAATTCTAATTATAAACCTTCTTACTTAATTAAAAGTAAAATAATAAGAGAAAGGGGGGAAATAGTGGATCTGAAACTCTTCCAGAATTTTGATCTATGACCCTAATAATTTTGTGGGTTTGTCTGGTGTAGTGGTAAATTTTTCTCATTGTGTTCATGTTGTTGGGTCATGGTGGTAATTTTTTTTATAGTACACATCACAAATCAAGTTTTCTTTGCAAATAAAATTTTAAAAACCATTGACACTTTCATAAATTAGAACTTCTTAAGAATTTTCTACCACGAAGTTTTGTTTGTAGGCTATCCACTCACCAATAATCACATGGTAGCACTGTACCACTTTTCAGGGTACTTAAAACATTTTCTCTGTCCCTAAAATGCTCCTGGTCTAATAAAACTCTAAACCTTGATTATCTCAATTTTTTAAAAAGTAGAAAACAAAGAAAATTTAACATTTCTTAATAAGCAAAAGCAAGTCTTTGGATACTGTAGTTATTTATATATTCATCAAGAACTTTGTGTCAGCTCCAGAAATATTTTAAACAGGAAAAATATAAATAAAATGTTCCTAAAAGAAAAGCCAGAGCACCAATTTCCAGAGATGGGTTCCTTCACTGCTTTTGCCTACCTAAATTCTCCCTATGACTTTACCCTGTGCATGACACTCTCTCACTCAATTCCTCCCTTTTCAGTATGGAAGTTTATTAAGTTCTTTTTCTGTATTTTGCCTGGCAAGGGTCTTCTGCTGCTGAATTAATACACTAGCTAAACAATGCAAAAAAAGGAAGAAGAAGGTATGCTTTGTCTTATTTTTCTTCAGAACATTATATCACAGTTTCCTTTAAAATACTGTGGCAGACAAATAGAGAATTGAAGTAAGATCAATTAATTGACAACAGAAGTAAGGAAACAAGAGCTTACCGTTCCACTTTGCTGGCATCTACAGTTTAAATTTAGCCATCTAAACTACTAGACCAGGGACTGAACTAATTAATACAATTCCCTGAGTGTGCAGGCTCATCCCTGTTTACCATATGTCAAGCCACAATGTGGCACAGAGTTTATTTTCCTGTCCCTCAGGTTTGACGGGCCATCGCAAGAACTCACATAGTCAAGAAGCTAAAATGAAGACGCTGCCAACAAATCAGAATTATAGAATCTTATTAATAATTATAGATGTAGATCAACGGTCACTTTATCATTTTAAAAACACTTTTAAACTCACTATCACTAGACCTTTGCCACAACCCTCTGTACTCAACTGAGATGTTATTATTATTTTCTTGATGAGAAAATGGACAACAGAACAAGTGGTCACTTGCCCAAGGTCACTTGCCCAAGGTCACTTGCCCAAAGAACCCCTCCTGGATTGGAATTCATGTCCTTTGATCATTATCCAGTGATATATCCCCTCAACTTCCAGTGTAACAGGCAGGTAATGATACCTGTCTAACAAAACAGAAAAATGTTACTGAAGGTAAAACCAGTCTGATTATATTTGTTGTTGGAACCCTGACAGAATATTGACACTAAGCAGAGCAAGAGACACTGAATCCGCAAAAATTCATCTTCATTCTAGATTTGCCACTGCATGGCTCTGGGGCTTGGGGCAAATCACATAGACCCTCCAAGACTCATCTGTTAATATTTTAGAAACATGACAGATCTGTTGCTTGCCAAATAGAACTAGCAGATAGGGTATTTTTGCCCTTATCTTCCATATGACTAAAGTGTTCTTGCTTCTGGGAAGATTAAAATTTCTGGATATAGTTAAAGAGGATGGTAATCCACATTCCACTCACACTAGGAAGACTTCCTGAAAGAAATAGAATTAGAAGTGGACTTTGAAGAACCAGGTCAATTTCCTGTAGTCATTCAGTATTTATTGCTGATTTTATATACATCATCCCAGCCCTAGACCCTAGGAATTAAGCAGTGAAACCTAAGAAGGCCCCTCCCCTCGCAGAGCTTCTGTTCCATAAATAAGCTAGTAAATCCATAGCATGTCACATGCCACAGAGAAATACAAAGCAAGGCAAGTAAACCAGAGAGTCCCATGTAAGTGTGTTGGGAAAATGGGGGCAGGTAGGGTGTTACTGTCTTATATAAGGTGGTCAGGGAAAACTGCACTGACAATTTAACATATGACCAGAGAACTAAAGAAAGTAAGGGTACAGGCCATGTGGAAATATTAGAAAGAACATCCCCAGGAAGGGAATAAGGAGACCTGAGGTAGTAGGAGAGCCTACTTGATGTGTTTGAGGGGAACCAAAGAACCAAGGTGGCTGGAGGGACTTCACATGTATGAGGTGAAGGAAGTAAGGTTAGGGACGTGGTGGAGTCCAAAACTTGGAATACTTTGTAAGGACTTCAGTTTTTACCCTGAGTTAGGTTAGAAGCCACTGGAAGCTCCACAAGAGAAGTGACAGGAGCAATAGCAAAGATTTAGAATAGGGCACATTTTAAAACTATGGTTACACATTGAAAAAGCTAATAAAGAAAGCCTGTCAGTGCTGACATCCTAATACATAGCTTCTACAAATACTGAGAAATCTGAGACATTTTAATTTCTGAAGAGTAAGCTTTTTGTTAAAATTTCCAAGGTACTCAACTAGAACCCCAATCAGTTCTGTCTGTCGTACGTTAGCAGCTAGGCACCGATGAATTTACTTTTCATATTCAGTGGTAATTTTTATACTCCATCTCAAGACTGGACAAAAGATTCTGTAGAAATTTCTACACTGTCCATCCAGGATTCCTTCCATACCATTGTTGATCCTACCTACACAAAGAAAAAAAAAATCACTTAAGTGATGTTTGCTTAGCCCCAAATATTGGTGTGATAATAGGATATTCTTCTCTCTCTACTCCTGTCTTCCCCACAGCACAGAACCCCTAATCTAAGTGGGCAACATCAGGTAATCTACAAGTTGTTTTGGCCTCTTGCACTTCCTGTGCATAACAGTTGATGCAAAGTGGCCTACTTCTATCCCCATGATATTTATTATTAATGATAGGACCATCATGTATGGGCTTCATTGATCAAACTATTAAGTCATTTCTGCAACAATTAATGAAGCATCTTTCTTATGTTAGAGACTGGAAAGAATACAAAGAAAAAGATATGTTCATTACCCTCACTGCTAATCTTTTGGGAGAGACAAGGATATAACCTGAAACAATTAACATGAGGGAGGATGCCTGAAGAGCTATAACAGAAGTATTAGGGCAATAAAATCACTTGTTTGGTACTTCACATTTAAAAATATACACGTACATATAGCATTTCATTTGATTTTAATAACATTTGCAAACAAACTGTGCTTATTAATCATTGTTGGAAGTAATGCAGTTTCCACCTACAGAGTGAAAGGAGGGAAGGAGTAGTTCACATTTAAAAATATACACGTACATATAGCATTTCATTTGATTTTAATAACATTTGCAAACAAACTGTGCTTATTAATCATTGTTGGAAGTAATGCAGTCTCCACCTACAGAGTGAAAGGAGGAAAGGAGTAGTTCAAGAAAGGCCTCTTGAGAAGAACTTAAAAGATAATTCATTTTAAAATCAGGTGAATATTTGTGTAAGTTTAATATGCAAGGCATGTTAAAGATCCCAAAACTAGAGCCAGTGCCTTCTCAGCCGAGGGTGGGAGCTCCTGTTCTTTGGTTTGTCTTCTTGGATTTTTGTCTTCGAGGGAATAATTGCACAGATTCTGGCCTGTAGTGGTTTACTCAGTCTCATCCCTTGTCAAAAGATCAAGAGGCTAGACACTTCTGCTTAAGAAGAAAGTGCTTAAGAAAAAAACATTGAGACCCATTATGTGATTGTGGTCATTATCTACGTTTGATAACCTGGCAAGCACAAATTTTATTCTCCAGAATAACATGGGTATAAAGTGAAATGAAAATAAAATGGCATTTTGCTAGAAATTCATGATTACTTACTGCTTTTATTATGAAGAAAAGCGATGTTGATGTATTCTTTTTCCTCAACAGTTTCATATTCTGGTCCTACTTGACCAAAAATGACAAGGTAATCTTACCTGATTCTTCCAAATTGGAAACCACTCACATAATATATTATCTGAAAATATTCCCTCTTTATATTTGGAAATGTCTTGTTTCCTGAGCCAATCTAACTCTAATTGAAGGTAACTTGCCTAAAAACAAGTATTGTGGCACTGAACAAAGATTCGGGGAATATAGGGTTCGCCCCAGGTTGTGACATTAATTAGGCCTGAAGCCTTGAGCAAGTTACCCAAGCTCTCTGGGCCTCAGTTATGCTATAGATCAAAGAATAAACTCTTCTTGAAGGAACCTTCTAAAAATACTAATTTCTCTCTCTCACACACACACACACACACCCCACATCACATACAAATACACCCACTGGAATAAGTTCCTATCTGGTTACATAAAATCACCATCGAACAGGTTTTGTTTTGTTTTGTTTTTATTTTTTAGTACCATTAAAACAATGGGTCAATTTTCCCACTTCATCAAAATTTCATGTAGTCATTTCTGTTTCTTGTCCTGTGGGAGCATCTTTAATCGACACTGGCCAGTGTGTCATTGTTCCTGTTTGTTTGGATCTCACAATAAAATGGTCCAGAACATCTACTTTCGTGTGATTTTCACCGTAAGGGGAATATCAGGTAAGAAGCAGGGAAAGGAAGGCATGAACTGACAGCAACTGATTTCAACCATAAATTTTTGTTTATAGCACATGAAGTGCCATCCAACTGCTTCATAAGCCATCGTTAGAGGAGAAGTTCATGATAAGGGACAACAATAAATTTGCTGAAGGGCCAGGAAAAACCATTTAGCTTTATGTCTTTTCAAAATTTTTTTTCAGATTGCTAATATAAAGAACCAACTTTTCAAACTTTAAGCCACTTTTAAGCCTGTTCCTAAAAGAACTAATAAAAAGAAAGTACTCCATGAACTGTTTTGTTTCTTTGTCCTTGGTATTTGATTTTTCCTTCCTGCAGTATCTCCACTCACCCTCCAGGAAGTATCACATCCAGGGACCAGTGAACATAGATGAGTAGAGATTCAGCAATTTGGATGACACTTTTACCAATCTGATGCCTCGTGGCAAATAGCCTTAAACCTTAAACTATGACCTTGACGCTACCTCACATTCATCTACCCCATACCTGGAGAGGTTTCCAAAGAGCTCACAAAGTCAATCATTTGGGCAAAATGGGAAGGAACCTTCAAGATTACTTAGCCAAAGTTTTTTAGCTTTTTAAAAAAATTAGCATAATTATTTTTTAAACACTATTAAAAAATATACTTAAAACAGATAAAATTGAGAGTCATTATGGTTGAACTCAGGAGGTGCTGGGAACGCTGATAGCCATCAGATAGCCTGCTTTCCTTCCCTTCCCCCACTTCTGTCCCTTAAACTCATTTACTGGAGGACGAAATCAAAGGCATATTTCTATCTGTGTAATAGAAAGTTTACATAATAGGTATATAATTATCTGTTGATATCTCATATATGTGTGTGTGTGTGTGTGTGTGTGTGTGTGTGTATATATGTATTACATAATACAAGCTTCTCTACTTTGTTTTTTTATTTTTAAGATTTTATTTATTTATTTGTCAGAGAGAGAGAGAGCACAAACAAGGGGAGTGGCAGAAGTAGAGGGAGAAGCAGGCTTCCCACTGAGCAGGGAGCCCAATGAGGGACTTGATCCCCGGAACCCTGGGATCATGACCTGAGCCAAAGGCAGACGCTTAACTGACTGAGCCACCCAGGCTCTACTTACTGACTTTAAACTTACTAGTTTTTATTTTGACTAGCAAACTTAGGGTTTTTTAGAAAAAAAATTGTACCCACTCTACCCCAAGCAAATGAGGGTGTGAGCCATCGGCTGTGGTCACTGTGTCCACAACCAATGCAGCTTGTTCATTTGAACTGTTCGTATGGAAATTACCCTATTTTGAAAGGTTAAAAAGTAGTGAGAATGATTCGAGGTACTGATAAGAAAATACATATGACTGTAAAAGAAGAGAGACTGAAATAATTTTTTTTCAGTGGAGAAAAGTGACCAATTTTGCAATGCACATGTGAGGTTAAGCTTGGGAGAGTCCCATGGATTCTCAGTAACAGAGTGTGACTCAAAACTTGGCACAAATTTATGCACTTGTTTTGATACATTTGTACATCAGGAGAAAAAAAAGAAACCGAGAAAAGATGGTCAACTTTGGAGTGGGTGGCTACAGAACTGGTATTTACCTCTGATGCCTGTTCACTTTGTGTTAATTCTAAACTCTGTTAGAATTATAATCAAGAACTTGAAATTGACTCACCTTAAAAGCGTTACTGTTGAACCACAGGTGACTCAGGGTTTTAAAGCCTGTTTGAATTCTAAACAGAACCAAAGTGGGCATCACGTTTGTGATGGGAAATATAGCTGCTGAGAAATCCCTCACAGCATCTGCAGGGAACCTCAAGGGCAATAGCCTCCTGGCATATTTTTCAAGTGTAAGAATTGATCCATTTAGAAAGGAATAATATATCTATTATTATAATAATATATCTATTTTACTACTTAATATGTTTAGTGAAAATGATGTTGATTGTGTATAAACTTCCCTCGGTCACTTTGGATTTAGGACCAAATGGATTTATGATCACCTTTTTGGAGCCTCGCTCATTCATGTATTGAGAACCAGTTTGCTCTGCATAATGAACAACTAAACTGAGTAACATCAAAAGCCCCTTATCTTGAATAAATTGGTCTATTTAGAAGACATTATACTTAAATATTTAATTTCCTTTGGAGATACAATTTGATTGAGAGAATGAAGCCTAATCATAGTGAGCCTCATTATTATCAGAATTTCTGGAGTTATTTCAGAGTTCCAAGATTATTTTCCTCCCCCCCACCCCAATTTAAAAGTACAACATAAAAATAAATTGTATTGTTTCAAGTAATAAAATCTATACTCATCTGCTAAATGTGCAAAACTCTCCCCGTAAAGCTAATTAACTAGATAAAAGGTCCATATCGGGCTTGAAGCAGTTCCTGTCTCTAAGGGCCTAACCGGTAATTAATTATGTTTCTGAGAGTCTCTGAATGCTTTTCCAGCATCATGGGTCCTTAGAAATGAGACATCTTGGGCATCACCCAAAATATCTTAATCTCTCAATCTGCTTAAAGTCAAGTCCCTACTAGGAAGCAGAGTTAAATGTCTTTAAAATGAGGCCTATATATCCTCATCATTTAATCAGTTACTTACCTCAGGGTTCAGATAACACTAATTGAATTCTAATCAACCTCATTTTTAAAACATTGTTAACACTGGAGTGACCATTCATTGAGGTCCGTGTAGCCTGTTGGCTTGGCCGAAAATCAAAGATATTAACAAAGCATCAGTTTAGCCCTGAAAGTGTATAATGTCACACAGATGTGCTATTGGTGAACAGGACACACCTTGGTCCCTATTAGAGCTTCAGACATTAGGTGGGATGTATCCGGACACGTCCCGTTGGCCAGCCATCTCATCGTGTTAATTTCACCCCTCTAGGGAGGAAAATACCTTGCCAATTCACGACCTCCCAAGAGACATGACATTTTCTCAGCTAGAACCCTGGTTGCTACTGAGGGCAAGATCCTAAAGAAATACACTTAGAGATGGGGTCTCTAGGAACAGGCACCAGGGAGGGAGGAGAAAGTCTAAGATCATCTTCCGCACCACATCATTTTGCCTAGCCCTCCACCTTGGGCTTCCCTACACAGCCAGACCAGATGGCTTTTTAAAGCTCCTCAGGGGAAAATAGACTATAAACCATATAAGCATAATCAAAAGGCATTCACAGATGACACCATTTCTTTATAAAGCCCGTGCCTTGGAGTCAGTACCTCAAATTATATGACTGTGTCGTTGCTGCCATCTGAATGTTCTCACCCCCCTATAATCGTCTCCAGATTTGAAAAACTTTCAAGTTATTCTTAAAAAACAAGGGTAACATCAACTTCAAAAGCAACTAGTAACGGATGGGATAGACAATACCAGAAGAAATGCACCATCTTGAAGATGTAAGCCACCCTTCCAAGACTGCTTAAAATGAAATTTGCATTTCTCCCCTTTCCCTTCAGATTTCATAGTAGCACCCTAAAGAAAGCTTGAAGAGGGTCGGCATTTTTAATTACAGGCTCCCTTGCAGTGTTTACCAAACAGCTACTAGCCCTGAGTGTGGAGTTAGGCTGTTCAAAGTCACATTTTAATCTCCTTGGTAATTGCAATTTGATTGCTGGTGTAAATTACCTAGTAGGCTTGCCACCTTCAGCGCCAGCCATTTCCCAGAGTGCATAATTTTGAATTAAAAGGCTGATATCCATCCAGAAGTTTCCCAGAATGTTTCATGGGCTCAGTGAATTATGCATGAAACAGAATTCTTTAAAAAGAAGGCAAGAGGTTCCTTTGATGTCAGCTGGGGTTTTTCATCATATTATGGACTATTAATTTCTAGACTCTTTTAGAGGTGGTTTTTTGAAATCTATGTTCAATTTAGGACTTCTTACTGATCTTTCTCTAACCTTATATTTTATTTTATCAGCACCCTGAATAGAGCAGGTTCTGGCAGAAACCTAGTGGTTAAGATCTTAGGGGTAGAAGCAGGGGAGGATGGAGAAAAGAGCAATTTGCTGCAAACACACCATCTGCTGGACAGAACATGAATATACTTTTAGGAGCTGGCCCTGGTATTATGAAAATACTTTAGCAATCTCATGAGGATAAAACCAATTAGGGAGCTGAGATGGGTATGGGAACTCTGCTGTGCGACATCTCTAAGCTGTATCCAAATGCCAATGGTCTCCTGTGATGATTTTTTTTTTTTTTAACACCCCAGAGATAACCTTTGGTTGTTATGTTTGATTTTGAGCTGTGTTCCCCATCCAAGTGTAAGATTACAGTTTATAGTAAGCAAAATTGATCCCAAGAAAATAAACAGCCCGGCCTTATGTAAAAGGAAATAAAGACAACCAAGTTTTCATCATCATATGCAAATGCAGATTCTGGGGAAATTATTATACAATTCCATATTACTATTCTCTCTCTCCCTCTTCTTTCCTGAACACAGAGTACTTTGAAATTTGTCAAGGGCTGTGCTTTCCTACACCCTTTTAAGTTGAGTGAACATCGACTTATCATTTACCACAGGCTCCGCTCAGAGTAAAAGCGAGCACTATAAATAATTACATCAGAACAAAAGGCACAGACCAGGACTGTCCTGGGCGAATCAGGATAAAATGTTTCTCTACTCACAGGTAGTCAAATCTCCTCACAAATAGAAACCTTCCTTTCAGTCTGTACCACCTGCCAACTCATGTTAGAGAAGAACAAAAGAAAAGGTTGAAATGATCCAGTATAGTGTAAAGATCCAAGACGGGGGCAGGGAGGAGAAATACTTAGGTTTTTGTCACAAATATGTCCAGCATTGACATAATTCCATTTTATTACTCATGCATTAATTCATCTATGGCTAAGGACCAGAAGAAAGGTCAGATATGGGTGCTAACTGGATTTACTGTGGTGATCATGGTGCCATACATACAAATATGGAATCAGGACGTTGTACACCTGAAACTAATATAATGCTATGTCAGTTAGACTCACCTTAAAAATAAAAGGTAAGGTAAAGTTTCAGGAGTATCTAGAAGTGAGCTAAGTCAGGTGTAGCTGACTGATTCGTACAGAAGGCAGCATTTAAATTGAGCATTGAATGAGAAGCAGGATTTGGCAGATGGGCATTCTAGCAAAGGCAGAAGCTGTCAGTAATTAACTGGGCAAACCAAGAACAGTATGCTGCCGCATCACATCCTTACTCTGGCTTTTCGACAAACGTTTCTTAAAGCTTACCAAGTGTCAAGTGCTTTTTGACATGCTGATGGATAGAACAGACAGCTATTCTACTTTCAAGAAAATACAGCCTGGGAAGCAGTAGGTTTTGATAATCTGTTTTTCAGAGCCCTTTTCTTAATTAGAGATAAATTTGGGAATTGTTGGCATATTTAAACTGCCAGGAAATAGGTAAAAATCACTTAGGGAAAAAAATGTAGAAAGAAAGTTAAAAAGACACAAAACAGTATCCTGAATTATTCCAATATTTAGAAACAGGATGAACTTCTCAGAGGGAAAAACAGGTGTTCTAAGAACAGTAAATTAGAAAGAAAAAAATCTTTTCTCCAATTTAAGAATATAGGTAGAGCTCAGAGGAAATGAAGCTCGTCAAGATGTAGATCAGATAGGGCTTTAAGCTCTCTCATTATCCAACAATTATCACAATAATTTCAAAATTATGAATAGCTTTCTCCAAGGAACCCTAAATGCTTTATGTGTCCCTTCTAATGTATCTCCTTAGGACTATTATTAAATTATAAAATGACACATTATTGAAAGTGAAGCAATAAGGCCATTACCATCTATGCTATATTCAGTTTTAGATTTCCTGTGGGAAACCATTCTCCCCTTTCACTTTCAATGAGGTGAATCAAAGCAGAGCTACGATTCCAATCTTATTTATGAATATAAAATTAACTCAAAATACAGCTCATTCTTCTCAGCTCCCTCCTGGATAGTGTACTCTGCCATGCTGTCCATCATTTTTTAATGAATATTATTCAATATACTGTTTGGGACCTGTTTCTGATCTCTTTTTATGTTAACTATTACAGAAAATTAAAATATGACTCAGGCTGGAGGTCACTGCAAGGAGCAGCAGATATTTCCCAGAATTGCTAAGCCTCATTAGAGTTCAGCTGTCATCCTGTTAGGCTTTGGTATTCATTTATCCATTCAGATCATACTTATGAATTACCTACTATGTGTCAGGTCCTGGACTTATAAGCCAGGCAGGAAAGGTGTCAGTCTCTACCTTTAGGAACTCAGAATCTCTTGGAGAATACATGGGAATAAAGAGGAGATTATAATGCAATGTGACAAAGCGAATCCACTTTGGACACAATGAACCATTCACCATGTTATCCATTCCTCTTTAGGCTTCTATGGCTTCCATTCCTGTTCACAACACTCTTCTATGACTGCCATGATCCCATGCCCTCTTTCTCCTTGTTCACCGGCCTTTCTCTCTCAATCTCCTTGACATGCTTTCTTCTCCTCTGCCTGTGTCCAAACTCTAAATGCTGGGCTGCCTCAGGGCCCCCATCCTACCAATCCTCTTTGTAGTTATCTGATCAAGTCCCTAATATGGAGCATCAGCCATGTAACAGTAATTCACAAATGTCTTTTCTCCATTCCTAATCTTTCTGCTGGTATCTAGATTTATATATTTAATGACTTCACTGACATCTCATCTTGGATAACTAAAATAATCTCAAGTTTTACCTATCCATTTCAGAGCTCTTTATTTTCACTTCTCCTCTCACTCCCCATCCCCAGAAAAAGCACACCTGCTCCTCTACCTATTGTTCTCAGTTAATGGCACCATTATCCATCCATTAAATAAAAATCTAGAGTCCATCAAAGATCCAAAGATGGATCTCTTTTCCTCATTCCTAATGTTCAGTGCATGAGCACCACTTCAAAAGATATATCCTAACTCTGACCACTTCTTACTATCTGTACTCCTCTTCCAAGCCATTCATCTTCATCTCTTACTTCTTTCTTTATTGGTTTTCCTTGTCTTCATTCTTAGGTTCTTGGAGTTCCTTTTCCACATAGTAGTCAGAGTGAGCTGTTAAAAGTGTAAATCTAGGGGCGCCTGGGTGGCTCAGTGGGTTAAGCCTCCGCCTTCCGCTCAGGTCATGGTCTCAGGGTCCTGGGATTGAGCCCTGCATTGGGCTCTCTGCTCGGTGGGGAGCCTGCTTCCCTTCCTCTTTCTCTCTGCCTGCCTCTCTGCTTGCTTGTGATCTCTGTCTGTCAAATAAATAAATAAATCTTTTTTTTTAAAAAAGTGTAAATCTAATCATAATATTCTCTGAACACTTTTCACTGATGACAGAATAAAATCTAAACACATTACCAGAGTTCCTATGACCCTCCTAGGATCCAGTACCCTATTTGCCCTCTTCAACTTTCTATCTTGCACCACTTTTCCCTTATCTTCTACGCATGAATGACACTGTCTCTCTCTGTCCATCAATTACTCCCAAGAACATTCCAACCTTAGATACTCTCTTTTCTGCTTGCTCAGGGTAGAATATTCTTCCTCTAGAGCCTCAAATGCCTAGCTGCTTCTTATCTTAAAGCTCCGCTGAAATAGTGCTTCCTTAAAGAAGCCTGCCTCGATCACCCTATCTGAAGAATCCTCCCAACCGCCATGACTCATCGTCTCCATACCATTACCTTCTCTTAGTTTTTGTCATGGCACTTAGCACTACTTGAAGTTACTTTATTTGTTTGTTTGTAGCTCACTAGAACAGCCTCCATGGAGACAAGGATCATGGATATGTTTTTGATGCTTTTAGCCTAGGTACTAGATAAATGAGTTGAGGTTAGAATCATATACTAAAGGAGTGTCATTTATTCTAATTTTAGGAGGTCAGCAAAAAATTATACATATCTTGAGCCATAAATAAGAATTAGTAAGGATGGACCCAGGCAAAGTTTATGAAAGATACAAAGGAACATAGGCAAATAACATGGATTTTTCAGTGAATAGAAAATTGTTTGGTTCTCATGGAGCATAGAGTTTGAGCGGATGGTCTGGGGAGAGGAGTGGAGGGGACAAGTGTTGGGGAGATGGAAGGGGTATAAGAGAGTAGTAGTTAAGCACTTGTTAGGTAAAAGAATCACACTGTCAAAAGCATCAGTTCTCCAGCTAAAGAGTTTGAACTGTTAAGGTTTAGACCTAGCAAGTGTGATTTTAGGAAGATTTTTCCTGCTGCAGTGTGCAGAAGGAATTGTGGGGCAGAGGATATTTCTCAGGTAAGGTCTGGGAAATCATTTCCCAGGCTGAAAAATCTCTGGAAGTACAACACAGTCTTTTCTGAGCTGCTTTAGAAAATGGAATAGTAAGGGAACTCACCTCATGGAGTTGTTATTGAACGTAAGAGAATTCCTATGTGGTGAATCTGGGAAGATGAAGAGAATCTGAAGCCTTCTAAAATTTCTTAACCTCTTCCTTCACCCTAATTGAAAAGATGGCAATTTTTAAATTATTCATAATCAGAACTCACAAACATGGTTTCAAAAGTTATCAATAATGAGATGCTCACAGCAATAATGCTAAATTTATCCAAGACACTGATACCACAAAAGGAACTATCTGGTAAGCAGCCTACAGCCAGAAAGGGAGTTTGGAACTGCTGAAGTAGACATGCAAATCATTCCCATACATGTCCCCTAGGCATGTCTCCTTGGGCATTATCTCGTATTGCTCACCAGGGCATTCTTTCCAGTCTGAATCACTGCTTTCTATGGGGACAGCAAAAAAATGAATTCTTCCTCAAATGACCCATTTATAGAAATCCTCAAATCATACTGTGAGCGTGTTCATTTATTTAGCCTCATCATTCATTATCATTCCTCATCATTCATTTAGTGAACAATCCCTGAAATTCTTACTGTGTGCTTCCTACTGTGCTAAACATTGAGAACGAATAAGACATGGTTTCTGCCTTCAAGACAACCAAAGCAGTGTGTGAAAATGACTATGACAGATACACTCAGTGCTTATGGAAGTACCATGAACAGATAATGTAAATCAGACTGGGGGATCCAGGACTCAGAGTAGGACAGGATTGGCCATAGTTAGAAACCAAGCACTGGACTCATGCACCCTGGCTTTGCTTCTGAGACTTTCAGTTAGTAGTCCCATGACACAACCCCTTTCATGCTCAGTCCCTACATCTGCCAAATGTCACTTAGGACCTACTTTGTCAGGTTAAATTAAATGAGGTGATGTACGTAAAACACAAAGCTGGATACAAAGCATTACTCAAATAGATACTCAAATACTCAAAATATAGTGTAAGATTCCTTCCTTGTATGATTATAAGGAAGTATCAAGAAGGTATCCAGTGGAGTAGAGCAAGGGTATTTATTATTCAGCAAAAGAATATGCATGCACGCCAAATGGCTCAAAACCCAGCAGATGACAGCAGCCGTAGTCACTTCCCAGCAGCACCTAAAAGTCCAAAAACTAATTACTATGACCAGCAATAAAAGAGGAAGTTCTGATCCAGCAGTGCTGTATAATGTGGGTCAACTTCCTAGGCAAGCAGATGTACACTGTGAACCAAAAGCTTCTCTTCCGGCCATCGAATCCCTATCTCATTGATCAGACCTCCGAAGGGCACTGGGCAAAGAAGACTGAGGCTGTTGCCCCGCCATCACACAGTGACCCGAAGTACCCGACCCGGACCTCCTCGCTGTAAGACCTGTCCGCTCGTGAAATGGATGCCTGCGGAGCCCACTCCCACAGCTCCTAACTCCTCTGCTAGAAAGAACACTTCACTTTACATGGCAATTATCACAGCCAGAGATGCCTGTGCCATTTCCTGAATTCACAGGATGAAAATGGAAAAGAAAGTAATAGCTGTCATTGTTTGCATGTCTATGCATGTGTGGGAAGCAGCAACTTTAAGGGAGGGGACATCAGTTTTTCACCTTTCCCCTCTATTCTTGCAACAAAGTTTTTGCAAATTTCTTCCTTCTCTAATCATACATTATCAAGAGAAGCTTTGAAAAAAGGGCTTTATATTCATTCCAATTGCTACCTTAAAAATGTTATGGCTTGTGTTTCGAATGAGTTACCACATCGCGCATTCAAGAAGGACAATCGCACACCCGAAAGCCAACAAAAGAAATGCTCCAGGGACAATTTTGAAACAGTTTGAAGAAAAGTATGGAACACTGACCATTGTGGCGGCAACAATCAGGGCTGGAGAGGCTGAGTGGAAACTAATGCCACGCTGCCCAGCAGGCCCAGGGGCGCGGACGCATGGCAAGGCTATGATCAGCGAGCGAAGAACGGACTCGCCTCAAAGTGCGATTTCGGCGGTGCAGTTCCTCAGACGCCTTTGATCCAAGATGTATAAAGTTCTAACCCATGAATGCCTGAATCACACACCGTCTCCGCCTCCTTCCAGAGTCCTCTGTCATTAGCTGTGAAATAGCCCTCGCTGCCACGAAAATAGTAAAAAACGAAACAAAGCCAAAAAAAAAAAAAAGGAAAGAAGAAAAATCCTGCCCATTCCACACTCCACAGAACGTACCCTGAAATCCACATGAAATGGAACTAGGAGGAGGAGATGCGAGGATGACCTCCGCCCGGTTCCAGGTGATCCTGGAGATGACAGAGAGTCCCCGCTGCTGTTGAATGCATTCTTCCCACCCTTCCAACAATTATCTGGTCCCAGAGGGCCGTATTCAATTCCATTAACTAGAACAAAGATTCGTTTTCCACAATACAGACTGCAGAGTTTTACCAAATAAACCTGCGAGCAGATTCTCACAGTGATTTAAATTTATACCCCGGTCTCCATACCTGACACTCACACTTCTTTCTGTGGGTAAGTTTTGATGTGGGGAAGGTGTCTGGCTCACAACATGGGGAAAGGGCGTGAATCTTGTGGGTAGGAAGACTGGGAGGTCAAAACTCGAGCGTGCGCCGATTTTTCTGAGAGAGCTGTGAGTGGGGCCTGTCATGGCCGCCGCGAAGCGCGAAGCGAGCTGCGCGCGCAGCAGGGCGGGGCCGCGCTGGCTTCCGGCAGGATCCCCGCCTCCGGGCTCGAGTGGAGACAGGCAAGAAGGCCTTACCTTGTTTCAAAGTCATTGTTTTAAAATAAATAACAGGAAAGAATACCTGAAATAGGCTTTTCCAAATAAATTCAGCAAGTAGTATGCGTGGAGTACTTTTCACAAGCAGATAGTCAATTTTCGGTTTTCACGCAAAAGCCTTCAAGTACTAGCCCCAAATATACCAGGGCCCTTCAGAAAGGCAAGACCATACTCACTGCATCGTGCAGTAATATACTGTTACCTTACGTGTTTGTACACGAATTTCATTAACGTATCAGCTGATGTTTGGGGAGGTTCCTTGCTTTCCGCCTTATATTGTTCATTCTTTTTCTGAGTCCTTTATCCGTTGCCCCAGCACACATTTGTTAAGCGCTAGGTACTAAGGTGATCACAATTAGTAAGACAAAATCCCGGTCATCAAAATTGTATAGGTTCTCCGAGAGAAAAAAACAGGGAAGGAAAGCAGGCGCATCTACAGACCAAAACAGACTCCCCAAAGCAAACGCTTCCGGCCTTCCAGTACCTTGCCCTCTCAACACCCTCCAGTAGCCCCCCTCCAGCAAAAACGTCCCTAAATGTGCAGAGGGACAAAGTCCGGGGTTCTTTCTTCCTCACTTCCATAGCAACGTTAGGTCCTACAGACAAAGTCCGACATTTCTTCACTACCACTTGTTTTCTACATGGGTATATGTGCTGAGGTTCCTGTGATGATGCTTTGAACAGACCTAAGCCATTTAACTGAGGCTAAAAGCCAGCTGGCTGACCACACAGTGGCTTCACAATGGCGCACACTGGTGCACTCACTTATGTATTCATTCAACAAACATTTATCAACCGCCTACCAGAGGGTGCTCTCTTAATTAAGCCAGGAGTCATGGGACATTCTCTGTGTGCTGGACACTGGACTAAACACACCCCCGCGACGTGACCAGTAAGTGATGAGACAGATTCCAACGCAAGCAGTCGATTAGACTGCAGGGAAAGTGATGCATGGCACAGACCAGCCCGGAGCATGCTCTACGTCCAGGCAAGGAAACAACTTAGTGAGGGTGAAGCATACTCTGCTGGAGGTGTACACAGGGGCTCTGAGACCCCAGAAAGAGGGTTCACTGACGTCCAAGCATCTCTGGTTTATTTGCATTTTCCACCAGCAGCCTCCTTAATTCATTCTCCTTCTGCTCATTTCGAAAAGAAAATCAAATTTAAAAATCTGTAATTTTCTTTCTAACTAGTGGGATTTTTTTCCCTGTCCCTTGAGATTTAGTGAGTTAATTACACTTGGCTTAAAACACCTGTTTTCTCAAGAACCTATTCTGTATTAGACACAATCACTGGGGTGGAAAGACAAGTACATCATCAGCGGCTGGTCAGCACCGGGAGGAAGCAGGCAGCCTGGAATTCCTGCCAACAGCCTCTCTTGCTCCACAAAGGCCCAGGGTCACCACATCTTCCTGTGTTTCAAAAAATAAATCTACACTTTTTACCTCAATGTTTTAATAAAAGACACTAATTTAGATATTTTGGAAATACAACAGAGGACAAATAAGACGTATTCTTCAGGATGGACTTAGCCTATAGATGCAAGGTTATAATTCTTGTGTGAAAGATGGTAAGGTTTGGCTTCTGCCTTTGAGGGGCTCATGAATTAGTGATAATAAAATAGAAAAGCGGAAGAAAGATACAGAAAAAAAAATTATAATGTGAGAGACAGGTGGTGAGCGCCAAGGAAAAGGAATGTGATATACACGGGATTACAAAGAGGAATGATGCTTTCAGCCTGGAGGCAGCAAAGGGCAGGAGATGCAGTATCTGTGCTGGCCTTCAGGAGCATGGACAATTTGGCAGGCATTCCAGGGAAGAAAGGGCATAGGAAGCACGGGGAATGATTTGAGTGAACCTCTACAGGTGGAAAGTACAGCGTACACATGGGCGAAGAGAAAGCAGGCAGTGAGGTTTCCTTGTGGATTCTGAAGGGACAGGGCAAGAAGAATGCGGTGGCGGAGGGTGGGGGCGATGGTGCAGGACCCAGAAATTCACAGCTTTGCTTGATTCTGTGAGGTATGGTTCTAAGACACACTGTACATAAGATGGTAGGCTCCTTTAGTAAAATGAACACATTAAAATAAAATTGGCCAGTCAGAAACTTTGGGAAAGGCTACACATCCTATTAGTTTCTGGATGACTTTCAAAGCAGACTGACTCACAAATTAGATGCTTGAAGGGCTAAATGCTACCTTCAGAAATGAAACTCATTTAGCTATGTTAATCCAGTTTATTTAATCGCAGAGCTTTTTTTTTCTTTGGACATTTATATTTACCCTAAAAAGAACAAACAAACAAAAAAATTCAGTCAATTTTGCTAGATGCAGCAGGAAAGCAATTTAGCCCTTCATGCAGTGGCGTGATGAGATATTGGTGGTTGTGGTGCTCTAAAGACATGTTAAGAGGAACCAGAAAGACAAAGGCAAGAGACTGGATACAGAAAATCAGCTAGGAGCCTATCACAACAGTCCACAGGAATATTAATGGCCTCCTCTGATAGAGCTCTCTGGATATAGCGGACATCACTGGAGGTGCTATTCATATTCTGCATATGGTTATGAGAACCAGAACTGGGATGAAAACAAGGATCAATATCCAGTTTCAGGGTAAAGATGCATCAGCCAGAACTCACCATCACATCACCCTCCCCATCCTCCTCTCAGTTTCTTCTTTTTCTCTCTCGCTTTTTTTCTGCTCTGTTCCTGCCTTTTCTTGCCCAGCTCCATACACCTGCCCGGTAACTCCATTTGAAAGAAAACAAATGTTTGATATTTAAATGCTGTTGTTAGATTCCTTTTATTTATTTATTTATTTATTTATTTATTTATTTGACAGAGAGAGAGAGCACAAGCAGGGGGAGTAGGAAGGGAGACGCAGGCTCCCCACTGAGCAGGGAGCCTGAAGCAGGACTCTGGGATTACGACCTGAGTTGCAGGCAGATGCTTAACCCACAGAGCCACCCAGTAGCCCTATTATTTTTTGACTGAGATTCATTTCCCTCTCTTTCCTGCTTTCTGTCCTTTTCTTTAAGACATTATAGGTTAGAACTAACATGGAAAACAGATGGTTAGCTCTGTGGCGGGGCCAGTGGAGGGGGGCGAGTTCAGAGCATTAAGATGGGATTTTTTGCCAAATGCTCTTTCTTCTTTTCTTCTCCTGGGTTCTAAACACATAATGATGGATCACCAAGAGGAAACTAATTTCAGTTTTTGTTAATAACTAAGCCAGTATCCAATCTCCTCTCCCTGCGTCCTCCTTCATAGAAGACTTTTCTGATATTATGGCTAGAATACTGGGCAAAAGCCAGAGAGCAAAATGGCTCTGGTTTCCCACAAGCCCTGTCGAAGGGGCTGGATCATTAGAGAAGACTCCAAGCTTACTAACCCAACTATCCATTTGTATGAGTAGCAAATGGCAAGTCTTTCTCCCCGACTGTCCTGTCACAGGTGGCACAGAGAGCTGGAGGAAGGTCAGCACCACCAGGCAAGTGCTACCCCCTCTGTGCACCCTGGAAACCGGCCATGTGCGGTGGACATGAACACAGAGGTGAGGTTGGCCCCTCCATCAGTAGGTTATTGGAGATAGAAGACCATCTGCCTGTCTCTTTTAGTTATGGTGATACTGTCATTGTTCTCCATGGAGGAGAAAAATATTATGGGAAAGGATGGAAATTAAGGAGGGGAAATTCCCTTTTCTTAGGGCTGGTGCTAAAAGATGAGCCAAGAACAAAAGTGTTCCCCTTTCCTCAAATGGTATTATTTTAGGAGAGTTGAACAAACCTTCTGGCCAAACTTCTTTCTCCCCTGAGAGAGGAGATTGCTCTGTCCATGAACACTGTCCTTTGACAATCTCTTTCAATATGAATATCCCTGAAAGGCTTAACATCAACAGAATTTAGAACTTCAATGGGAATTGGTTTTGCTTAGGTCTACATGGGAACCTTGGCTATTGGGAACAAGAAGGAATGCCGAAAAAAAAAAAAAAAAAAGAGGAAGAGAAAAAGGCAATAGAAGATCCCCAAGGTTCTTTTGTCTACTTCATGTGGCACACCTGCTTGGACACTGATATGAAAATACCCTCATCATTTCCAGTGATTTCAAGGATGACTTTAGATAAAGTCCTGGGTGTGAACAGTGCCCTATCCCTTGGCTTTTCAATAAAAACACTGTATGGGAAACATGGGAACATAAGCAAGAAAAAAATATGTGTATGATTTTGGAATAGATAAAGTTAATTTGGTGATAGAATAATAATATAACCCTTAAGCATAACAATTATATAGTATATGTAATATAGAATTAATATATATTATATCTACATGTCATATAAATATACATTATATACTAGTATATATTATAATAATTTTATCTGATATATGTAATTGTTATGTTTAAAGGAATATGTTTATCTACAACCCAGTTTTTTCTACCTTATGAATAATTGGAGGAATGGCAATGAGATTTGTATGAGCTAAAATTATTTCTAAGGTTGGTCGCTTTCAAGGAGTATTTTCTAAGAAAGAACAAAATAGCCAGATTTATGATACCCTTATCATCCTTGTTTTTATAATAATTCAAAATAGAAATTATGGCACAAAGTGAAGAGAAGTTACTATTTTCAGACTTGCCACCTTAATTATTTCCAGTGGAATGGAAACCCTTTCAGGAAGATGTGAGTTTGGAATTTTTTTCAGCAATATAAGGATGTGCTTGATGACCTGACAAGGTCACTTGAAATCTTGTAGTTCAAAAATGCATTCCCTCTCTGTGCAGACAGAAGACAGGCTATGTATGCTAAAACAGCTTAGGAAAAACATGACAGGCCAACAATAGACTTGCATGCTGGGAGAAGTCATTTATTTTCCCTTGTATTCTCTTCACATGATACCACACAGAGAGTCATACGCTTGACCATGCATGCATAAGACAGGAGAAGAGAAATTAATTTGCTTCCCTCGTATAAAATTTCAGTTACCTTGTGCTAAGCTGCTGAGCTTATCTTTGGCAAGTTCACCCTTGAAGAATATAATTTCTGCTTTTCATAGAAAGTTGTATGTTGTTTGCTTAAAAATGGAAATTTGGATTTATTAAGCATGCTTACTGTGACTATGTTCTTCAGAATATTAGCTCTGCTCCCATTTTTCAAGTTGGCTTTTTTTTTTTTTTTTTTTTTTTAGTTGGCACTACTGAAATCCTCGAACTCCTCTGAATGGGATTTTCTCAGCCATTTTCACCTTCTGTCTCTATCACACTGCACTGAATTCTGCCGCATCTGAATCTGTGGCATTGCAGGGGAGGAGTGATGCAGGGCAAACCAACAGAGAACATAAACCTGCTCTTCGTAAAGCCATGGATGGATATGTGCTTCCATCTGCTTTAGGGGAAAGCCTTTTTTCCCCCTATTTTCTTTTTATTTTTTTTAATCTATGCTCTACTACTTGATGTAGTCACGTAGTTAAAAAACATGAGGACAGATTAAATTTGTCGTCAGAATTCACAGTGTCTTTCCCCCAAACTGAAAACCTTTGATGAGGGTTGCAAATCACCAGTGTTCTTGGGTGCTTTGGTTTGTGCGAGGGACATCCCATTAAATCAGAGAGAAGTCCCACCTTAGTTCTCCCCACTACATCTATTCTATATGTTGTGAGTCTGCTCCAAAGAGCATGGGCCACCTGCCCCAGCTACGTGCAAGAGCTCCCATCTCTCCTAGGACAGGACTGATGGCCAGGACACATCCAGCTGAGGTGACTAGTTGTTCAAAAGGGGAGGAAAGGAAAACCAAGGAGATCCCTGTGAAATGGGGTCTCTGGTAGAGGTGGGGAGAACGCTCAGCACAGCTCTCACTGTGTGTGGAAAGGAGAGGACTTTGAAGGACAACTGAAGGGAGTGTTTAAGCTGGAACTATCTACAGGGAGAAAAAAAAAACCCAGGTAATAGGAAACTCCATATTGTAACACCATAAAGAATCGATCTGGTGTGGGGGTTTTCAGTCCATAAAGAAGTGAGTCATTATCAGATAATCTCTAGAAATCCAAACATGTATTACCCTTGATGAGGATTTCTCTGTCTTGGTAGCGGTGACATTAACGGCTGGATAACATTGGCCGTGGTGGTGTGTTCTGTGCACCATAGACTAGGTAGCCCCACACTTACCCCCAAGGAGGCCTCTGCCCCCACTGGGGCCAGCGGTAGCACCAGCCCTGAGATCTCAACCAAAAAATCTCTTCAGATGCTGTCAAATATTTTCTGGGGGCAAAATCACCCCTGACTGGGCAACTACAACCTAGACCCATGGTTTTTAACCGTGGTGGCAAAGTGATAGAGTAAATCATCAAAACAAAGGGGCAAAGGCCCATTTCCCTAAGATTAGTATTTCATTCAGAGATCGAAGTGTCTTTTAAGTTCCTAAGATGATGCTCTTCGCTCTAATAAATGTACTCATCGGTTTTGGAAACAATTAGTAAAGACCTACTATGTGCCCAGCATTGCCTCAGGTGACCAGGGAACAGAGACGAACGACACATTGTCAAAGGGCTTAGGATTAAGGAAAGAGATGGACATGAAACAGCTACTCCTCTAATTTGTTATACTCGATTCCCTTAAAGCTAAACGTACAGGACACTGTGTCAGCGCAGCAGGAGAGCCTAATGACACGATGTCCAAGACGTCACTATACTTCCACCTGCATGGCTCAAATTTGAAGTCAGCGACATCAGGGAAGTGAAGCCACCAGAGCTCAAATACGTAGCTCTTTCAGGACTTTATGCTTATTCATACATTTACACACTTTTACACACACACACTTCACTGCTATGTACATACCCATACAGATAAGCCCTGCACACACACACACTTTGCTATCATATGCTTACCCATACATATGGGCACTTGTATACCACTTGTCACCACTATATACACACACACGTATGTACTTCATACCTCTCCCACATTCTTCACTTCTGTGTACATGTACATACCTATATACACTTGTACACACACCCATCTCTACTGAGTACATATATACACACTCGTACACATATGTACACTTTAGTACTATGTACATATTCATACATATATGTACTCATACACACATTCACTACTGTGCACATGTACATACATAATACACTTGTGCCCCCCACTTGCACACTCTACAGCTGTGTACATATCCATACATATATGCCCTTGTACACACACTTCATCACCATATACACAAACATGTATATACACTTGTACCCTCACATACACACTTTATTACTGTGTACATATATACACACACTGTCCTACTACATACATATACATACTTAAATGGGCTTGTACACATATACTCCACCACTGTATACATACACGTATGTGTATACACTTGTACCCACACACACACCCCACCACTCTGTTTATGTATGTACATACACACACTTGTTCCCACACACATATGACAAATGCCATGTGTATAGAACTAGTCATAGCAGCATGTGAAGGATGCTCTCAGTGACTTGCCCACATCACCTTCACACTCACTAGCCTCATCTAAGACAGTGGCTTCTATGTAGAAGCATCTGCAAGGCTGCCAGGAGCTTTCCTGGTCACAGGTCACCTGTAGCTAGAGCAGGTTGAAAGTGCCATGAAGCCACCATCCCTGGAAAAGCTATCACCAATGACAAACAAGAGTTGTGCTCCCCAAGCTAGTGGGTAAGCTGGGGTATTGGGTCTCTACTCCCAATTGATGTGGTTTCCCAAGGGACCCCAGTGAAAACGAGACCCACCGGCTCTCTCGAAGCACTCTGTGAGATATTTTTTTCCTGTCTACATCTTACTTTTCTACTCCCCTGCAAGCTCCCACATTAAATTTTGAACTCAAATCTAGTCTTGGGATTTGCTTCTGGGACAACCCAGTTAAAGATACAGCATTATTTATATAAGCTCAAGATCTCATGAAAAGGGGAAAAAAAAAAAAAAAAAAGGAATGCCCCTCCACAGAAGCATGGCTAAAGAAACGCATATAACAAAATACTATAGCTTCTGACCACTACTCGAATGAATCTCACCAAACTTAATTTTGAGCGAAAAATGTTACAAAACAATATATACTTTATGATGACATTGGTATAAAGTTTAACATCAGGCAAAACTAGCTCCTTGTACTAAAACGTATGATGGTGGCACCCTTTGGGGAGAAGAACAGGAACAAGGGGATGGGCAATGCTCTATTTCTTAACAGCCGTGATAATACATGCATATGTTCACATTGTAATAATTCACTTATTTTGTAGTTTTTCTATATATACAGTCTGTTTAAAAGTTTTAGAAAGTCTAAATATTCATCACAGAGTCTGTGAGAAAAGCCGTACATTATATAACAGGAGCAGTGGGAGTGGGAACGGGTAGAAAACAATAGGATAATAGCACTATTTCCCATTAAAGAGGATCCCTAACCAAAGATTCAGCGGCCACCCTGAGACTTCCAGCTGAAGTAAACCACGTAAGCAAAGGCTGACCTTGAGCCTGACCTCTGAACTGGGAGAGAAAGGGACTGGCATCTCACTAATTTTCACTCATTGTGCCTTTCCTCCCCACTCTCCTCTCCTAGTCTAAGAGTACATTGGTCTTGCTGAGCTGTTTTGAGGGCTGAAAAATTCAGCAGTAATATGTGGAATAGATATAGGAAAACCAGGATAATATGTAATAAAGCATTAGAAGCATAAGCCAAGTTGTCCATTTCAGGACAACTTAAGAGAGTCCTTTTCCAAAGTCATTAATACCCACCTCGCAAGAAAACCTGATGTTCTTTCAATAGCTTCTCTCGAACACTCCCTTTCGCTATGGACTAAAGGTACTTACTAAGCATTTTTCCTACGTGAGACTGACCACCTTAGACATCTAGATGGTGCTTTGCCCCAGCAGCTAGGTTCCGTTGATAAATAACCATGAATAATGAATCCACAATTTTCTTCCTAATCGGTAGGGAAATTAATTACTGATACCAAGGATTCTTTCTTAGTATTTCATATTTCCTATCTCTCTGCTGCATGATGTTTGTAAATGATTGTTTGCTCTAGCCAAAGGATTTTGGTTTCTTTACCTCTTGACCTCCGATAAGGTCTTTCAAGGGAGATGCCATTTTCTGTCCTTTCTGTCCTTTCTGTCCATTTTTATGTCTTTATTCCAGTTCATCAGATTAGTCCACTGAAACCGCAGTGATTGCCTGGCTGGAAAATGTTGTAACTTGGAGCCATGTTGCCGTTAGTAGCTTTTGCAATCTTCATTAGTATTTATGAATGTGAACCGAGGCCGTGGCAGTAATATTCCCATTACCGAAAGCCTGTTAAGAGCCACATTATTGTCTTACCTTAATTGGACTTCTGTCTGAGAGGCAAAAATAAAGAACTGACTTAATTGTCTCCTGCCATTGACCTACGATATTTCTCAGGCACGGGCTCCCCTCATCTCTACCAAATGGGCCTTAGGAGAGCTGGTCACATTGGCACTAAACTTCTCAAATAAATCCATTAAAAACTGGGGTCAAAACTAATTGGATAATGAGCTGAACTGAGAAGTCATTCTCCTGATTTCGGGCCACGTCAGCCTTCTTCTGAAAAGTTGGAACCTGTTTTTGAGGAGGCAGATAGTGAAAGGACTTGAAATTGGGTTTTGGAGGTTACAAATCTTTCCACAAAAGAATTCTGCCAGCCTTCCAGTTCCTTTTCCCTCCTCTCATTTGGGTTCTTTCATGCTATTCCAACAACAAATGGATTTCTAATGATGTTTGCTCCCTTGGTGAAATTCAACTTTAGAAACAGGCAACTCCCCGGAGTCTCCTCACTCCAAAGACCTGTACAACTGATCTCCACGATTCTGGTTCACTGGACTTTATTTCCCAGGTGAGCCATTTGACTCAGAGGCAACTCTAAATGCGTCGAGAAGGCTCTCTGTCAGTGGAGTGACTCCAGCAGCACCTGAGAAAGAACCTGGTTTTCCTCCCTGCCCCCGCACTCCCCAGGCTGGGCATGTTTGGAATAACCTCAGAAATGGGATTATTCTCTCTTGTGGAATATTTGACAGACACGGTTCATCTTTTTCTTCTAGGTTCTCCTTTCAGGCTTTGTCGCTGGAGTATAGACATAGCAACCCTTCATTCCAAGCTAATGCTTCCACTGAGGGTGGATCTTTGTTCAGAATTCGTGATGCATTTATGTGAAGTGCTTGCATGTATTTTCTGCATTCAAATGATTTAGACATTAGACCATACCTTGCAGTATATTGGACAAATTTAGTACTAGGTACACCAGTATTAAAAAACAAAATTTCACCAGAAGTACTATTTGTTCACCACCCTCTTTATCAAGCACTTGTTACAATATTTGCAAAATATCATTTCCGTAAATTACTTTGCAAGCTGTTTTGCATGACCTTGCTCAATTATTCATCATGCTTTTTTAACTTTATAGTTTTATTTTTATCACAATACATGCACATAATTTTTACATGAATTCAACTAGCTTATGAGAAAGAACAACTGTCTCTTGCTTTTCTCTTTTTCCAGCCACATCCATTCTCCACAGATATTCACTCTGACTCTTTTGATAATGTCCTCACTCCATTTTCTCTCTCTTTCTGGAACTCTCGTTGATTGAATGTTGAAATTCCACAGAGTAGTCTCTAGTTTTCCTGTTTTTCCTGCTTTCCTTCTCAGCATTTTTGTCAAACCTTGAGTTTTCTCAAATGTACCTTTCCATCCTTGTATTGAATTTCTAGTTCTGCTGTTTCTTTTCCAGAAGCTCATAACTGTTCTCTGATTGTTCCTTTTTAAGAAGATGCTGCACCCTTTTCTTGTCTCTCAGAGCACGTTCGTGCTTTAGTTTGCCTTGCTCCTCGTGCTGTCTCTGTGGATTTCACGTTTCTTTGTTCTGCTTGTCTCAGTCGCTCTCAGGTTAGAAGTTCACTCAAATGTAAAACTGATCGGTGATTTCTGTTTTCCTTTTTTCATTGTATTTTGAATAGGTAACATATTCACATGCCTCAAAATGCAAAAAGTCTATGAAAGAATTGAATAAAAATTTCCTTCCCATCTTTGTCATGCAACTGTTCTTTTCTGATTCCATGCCCATTGGTAACCACTTTCTTGAGCGTCCTTCTGGAGTTCCTTTATGTGTATAATAAAGAAAGGAATAGATTCTTCTATTTTTTCCATTTACATAAAAATTGCGTATTAAATATTATAGTATATGTACTGCTTTTGCTTACTTCTAATGGTGTCATTTTTAAATTTGTTATATCTCCAAAACATGTGGCACCCAGAACGATTCCTCATTTCTTTTCATAGCTATACAGTATTCAGTTTTCTCATTATTGATCATTTGCAATATTCTTCTATTATAAAGTTCTGAAATAAATAAAACGTTGAAAACATCATTTGACACATATGCAAATATGTATATAGGATACATTCCAAAATTGGAGATGCTGAGTGAAATTCATGTGTATTTATAATTTTGAAAATCTATGTCAAGTTGCCCTCTGTTGGGGGTACACCAATTTACCTACCCACCAGCAGTGTAATGAGGCTTCTCTAGAGCCTCATTAGCAGAATAGGTGCACACATGTGAAATAGTTTTAATGTGCATATTAGTTTTCTATTGCCTTTGGAACAAATTATCACAAATTTAGTCACTTAAAACAGCATAAACTTATTAGCTAACAGTTCTTGAGGTTAGATCCAAAATGGATCTAAAGTAAATCGCACCTTCACATATTTTGTTAAATGTATCCTGAGGTTTTTTTATTGTGTTTGATGTCATTTAAATGGAGTGGTTCTTTCCCTGATTGTAATTAATATATATAAATTATTTATATTTTCCGCTATATCTTAGCAAATCTCCTAGTAATTCATTATATCGACAGGAGCAATTGATTGTAACTACATGCTCAGCCCCCAAATGTGATAATCGGGAAAAATAAACACTAGCAACATTAGTCCCCTCAAATGACAAAATTAATTAATACATCTTATTGTGTCTGGAAGAGCATATTCTCACATTTTAATATTTTAAATATTTTTATTATGAAATGTTAAGCCATACAAAGAAAATACTTAGTTCAGTTTATGAAGTACAACAATAAAATAATCATTCACGGGAAACACTTCATCTGAACAAGAAACAGAATGTAACAAGTGGGTAACCATCTCTGCGCTCTTCCCGGGCCCATCCTTCTACATACCTCCTTCTCACCGGATACACATTATCCTGAATCTTGTCTTTATCATTCATTTGCTTTTTCTTAAAAGTTTATCACTTCTGTATGTATCCCCAAATGGTATATTGAGTTTTGTTCATTTCAGAAGTTTATAAAAGTAGAGTCATATTGTCTTCTCACACAATATTGTTTCTAAAATACATCCATCTTCGTTCCCATTGCTACCGTTAGTTTTATTTCACAACAATATGATATTGTGAATGATACACAAGATATTTTTTTGGTGCCAATTTTTTGGAAACTGAAGTTGTTTCTACTTGTGTTTCCCTCATACACAGTACTTACACCATTCATCTACATGTCTCTGGTACACGTGTACAAGAATTTCTCTAGGGTACATGTGTAAAAATGCGATTTCCAGGTAACAGATATACGAGTATTTAACTTTAATACCAAATTGTATGCTTCAAATTGCTGTGTATGGGTTCCTTTTGCTCTATATATTTTGATATGGAATGTGCCAATTTTTTATAAAATAAAAGTTTATATGATTTTGATGAAATGTATCATATAGTAAATATTTGGGGGCCATACAATCTCAAATACAACCATTCATCTCTACTGGTGTAGTGGGAAAGCAGCCATAGATAATATGGCTTAACAAATGAGCATGGTATGTTCTAATAAAACTTTATTTACAAAATAGGTAAGAGGCAGAATGTAGTTCATGGGCTATAGCTTGCCAACTCCTGCTCTATACATACTTCAGTATAGGTATTTCACTCTTAAATAATTTTAATAGCAAATATATTAGCAAAAAAGAAATAGAGATAGATAAAATAAATATGACATGGGGCGCCTGGGTGGCTCAGTGGGTTAAAGCCTCTGCCTTTGGCTCAGGTCATGATCTCAGGGTCCTGGGATGGAGCCCCGCATCAGGCTCTCTGCTCAGCAGGGAGCCTGCTTCCCCCTCTTTCTGCCTGCCTTTCTGCCTACTTGTGATCTCTGTCAAATAAATAAGTGAAATGAAAATAAATAAATAAATAAATAAATATGACAAACTATTAACAATTAGTTAATTCTGGTGATCCCAATACTGCGGTGTCCACTGTACTTTTCTTTTACCATTTCGGTAGGTTTGAAATTTTTCAAAAGAAAAAGGTAGAGAGGAAAAACACTGAAGAAAATCTAAATATATTCTGCCCCTCAGCTTTAAAATAGTCTCATGAAAATAATGGCAACATTCTGCAAAAGCAAGAGCTAAAGTCTTTATCTATGATCTTTTAAAAATGTATTAATGGTCAACATTTTCCAACAAGAAAAAATGTGGGAATTGAAATGTTATTAGCTTAGCCTCAGAAGTAGGAAGTACTATCAAAATTCTTATCTTAACATCAAACTCGATTTCTTTATTTTATGCTTAACAAATCATTAAAAATTTTAAAGACTCCTTTCATATATCACAAATAAGTGAAACCTTGAATATTTTAACATGTTTTACATCAAATGCAAGAACCTCAGATGTGTTGTTTATTCTGTTAACCTCAACTAGCCAGTCTCCCCCAATATCCAGTTGATGACCTTAGATCGTTTCCAGAAGAGATTTGTGAAAGGAATGTTTTATATTTCTAGTGTTTATACTGTTAGCTCACAGGTCAACAGTCTTATCTGTAACCCTTTCCAGCTCAGAAAACACAAAGCAAGCATTTTTTAATCATCTATCAAATACATTACTCTTAAGAAACTTTAAAATATTTGTTAAAATAATGAAGAATTTGGGGCTCCTGGGTGTCTCAAGTCGTTAAGCGGCTGCCTTCAGCTCAGGTCATGATCCCTTGATCCTGGGATCGAGCCCCGCATTGGATGACCTGCTCAGTGGGGAGTCTGCTTCTCCCTCTCTCTCTGCCTGCCTCTCTGCTTATTTGTGATCTCTGTCAAATAAATAAATAAAATCTTTGAAAAAATAACAAAGAATTTAAATTAAGAATGTAAAACATATTCGTTTCACCAATATTTTATAGAATAATCTGATATCCGTTGAACATTGGTGGAGATTGATTGCATAGCTGAGAGTAAACAAATTAATAACACATCTGAAGTTATTATACTTGATGTAAAATGTGTTAAAATATTAAACATTTCATTTATTTGTAACATAAATGGAGTAACATATGAAAGGAGTCCCTAAAACTTTAGTGATAGACCAAACAAGGTTAGTTTTACGTAACATAAGAATTCTGATACTGATTCCTACTCCTAAAATTATAGTAAGAAGTTGTTTCAACTCCTATTTTTACTCATCCCAACAGATATTAAAGCATAGTCGAAAGTTGTATCAATGGCAAAAAGATTGTACCACTGTAGAAAGAGATAAAGAGAAAAAACAAATACCATAGACTTAATTATCATATAGTTTCATATCTGGCAAGTGCTAAAAATAAGTAGAAAATGTTCGTTTTATATTTTTATATTACTTTATTTATAATTTTCATTTATAATTTGCAGATTAAAAAAACGGAGTCAGAAAGATTAATTTGGCTAACTATTAAAGGATAGAGATGAGAATCACATACAAGTCATCTAAATCCCAGACTGTGCCCTCATACCACATCCCTCTGTCTCACTATGAGTTCAAAGCCACTTCACAGCTAGAATATAGACACACATAGCCATATGTGTTGGGGTCATGGAATGTGACAGAAAGCTAGGTAAAGATTAGTTAGTAAAGTTGAAATGAAAAAAAAAATCCAAAAACAAAAAAGAGAGGAAAAAAAAAAACAGTTGAATTGCAACTAAGATAACAAAATCATTAAGAGAAAAAAAAATCACAAATGAGGAATAAATTTGGCATATTGGACTACACTTGCTAACAGATTTTATATGTGATCTGAAACATCATGGTAAACCACCCAATGCAGGCCACCAGGGGCATCTATGAGCCCTAAGTAGGAGAGGGCTACTTGGTAAATTGTCAAGTCTCCTTTTCACCAAGGACCCAAGTAAGTCAATGAGGGACACTTCTCCTTCATAAAGTATCTCACCCAAGAAGGGTAAGACGTTTGCCCACTGGCTGGAACAATGTGAACCCCAGAGAAGGTGGAATGGAGTTCAGGAAGACGGCAACAAAGACAGAAAACCCCTGCAGAGTAAGGACACAGTGTCTTCCAAATTCCATTTTCTCATTGCGTGGCAGGGTTCTAGCTGCACACATTAGCTAAGCTATATTTCTCAGCCCCTCTTGACATTGATTGTGGCCCTGAAAAACTCATTTCTACTGAATGAGGTGTGAATGGAAACAGATGCACTTCCAGGTTTGCCCTTTTAAGAAGCAGGGACACCTGCTTCACATTCCCTCCTTCCACTGGATGGGTACCAATGAAGAGGAGACCCTGCAAATTGGCACGGCCTCAAGATGAAAGGAACCTGGGTTCCCAAATCACCTTGTGGAGGAGAGACACCCACCAACCCAGACCTCATGAGGGAGAAGTAAACGTCCCTGTTTTTGAGCCATTGAACAATTTTGGGTCTACTTATTGACACAGGCAAGCCTAATCTAACTAGTAGAGTCTGCCTGTGCACCAGTAGATATCAGCAACATTCTTCTTCTACACCCACTGAAAGCAAAAAGATGGACAGTGTGAAATAGTAAGCACACAGACCAAAGCAGGTAGCATAAAAACAGATGGTCAGGGTGGCAGCAGACTCTGGCAAGAGAAACATGATAAACAAACAGCTGGATAAGAGAAAACATAGATGTTCGGAGAGCTGCTCTTCTTGAATCCTTGCAACAAGCTGTGAGACGGGGAGAGGGCTCTGGACACTGTATCATAAGGAACAAACTTTAATGCACTGTCACCTAGCTTCCATATACTGTTGGTGCCTTTAAGGTATCCAGGCCACATATGTTTATGAGAATATAAACATGCTACATAGAGCATGAATGTACCCCAAAATATGAAAATATTAGGGTTAAAGGATTGTGGGTGGGTTACCATTTTTTCCCTTCTGAGTCACCTGAACTGTTTAAAAGCATACCATAGGCAGCCACTGTAGAAAACATTATGGAGATTCCTTTAAAAATTACAAAAAGAAATACTATATGATCCAGTAATTTCACTACTTATTTACCCAGAGGGAAAAAAAAACACTAATTCAAAAAGATAGTGTTTATTACAGCTTTATTTACAGTAGCCAGGATATGGAAGCAACCCAAGTGTCCACTGACAGATGAGTGGGTAAGAAAGATGTGGGGTGTGGGGTTCATTGGTTTTACCATGTGTACCACAATGAAATATTACTCAGTCACTAAAAAAAAAGAAACTAGATTTTGCCATTTGTGACCACACGGATGACCTCAAAGTCATTATGCTAAGTGAAATAAGTCAGACAGAAAAAAGTCAAATACCATATGATTTTACTTGTATGTGGAATCTAAAAAGCAAACCAAATTTTTAAAATGCAAAAACCAGACTCTTAAATACAGAGAACAAAATGGTGGTTGCAGAGGGGAGACGAGTGAGGGGACAGGGATTAAAGGTCCAGAATGGGATTAAGAAGTACTAACTTGACCTGTAAAGTGACTAATTCATGGAGATGTAAATTATAGCATAGGGAATTCAGTCAATAATATCATAATAATGTTGTATGATGACAGATGGTAACTGTACTTATTGTGGTGAGCGCTGAGTAATGTATAGGACTGTTGCATCCTTATCGTATAGACCTGAAACGAACATAACATTGTATGTCCATCATACTTCAGTTTTAAAAAACAGTTTAAAAAAGCAGCAAACTGTACATTTGTAATGAAAAGCTTTTTCTTCATTTTGAGAGAGAAAAATTCTTCGTATTAATTCTCTATTTTCATGAAAACATCTAACACTTTGTTGTCTATACACCATAAATATGTAATAAGGATGAGACACAACATTGTGCCCGGTTCCTACGGTGAAATCTTTAAGGGAATGAATATTTACACACTGCAGAGACTCCAAATACGTGTTTGCCAGTTCCTCTGTTACATAATCAGCTCCTTTGAAGGCAGGCGCTGTATTGTGCTCAGAATTTTCCCGAGCACTTGGCACACAGGAGGCACTTGGAAATGTGAAGTGAATGAATTCGTAAATACACGAGTACTCTAGTAGCTTGTAATGTGTAAACTCCATGGTAGTCAATTCTTTCAGCCTTGGAATCCCTGTTCGCTGTTTTTTCAGTTTTGCTAGAAGCAGGGCATCAAGTCAATGATCTCTCCTTCAATGCCTAAACAGTGTTCTTTTTTTTTTTCCCCTTTCACTTTACATGTCACAGCTCCATTCAATCCAAATAAAGGTGAGGATAGCATTGTCAAGTTCGACACTTTCGGAGATGGAATGGGACGGTACAACGTGTTCAATTTCCAGTATGTGGGTGGCAAGTACTCCTACCTGAAGGTCGGTCACTGGGCAGAAACCCTATCCCTGGATGTTGACGCTATCCACTGGTCCCGGAGCTCAGTCCCCACTTCCCAGTGCAGTGACCCCTGTGCCCCCAATGAAATGAAGAACATGCAACCAGGGGATGTCTGCTGCTGGATCTGTATCCCCTGTGAGCCCTACGAATACTTGGCTGACGAGTTTACCTGCATCGACTGTGGCCTCGGGCAGTGGCCCACTGCAGACCTGTCTGGCTGCTATAATCTTCCCGAGGACTACATCAAGTGGGAAGACGCCTGGGCCATCGGTCCGGTGACCATCGCCTGCCTGGGCTTCATGTGTACCTGCATAGTCGTGACTGTTTTTATCAAGCACAACAATACGCCCTTGGTCAAAGCCTCAGGCCGGGAGCTCTGTTACATCCTGTTGTTTGGGGTCGGTCTGTCCTATTGCATGACCTTCTTCTTCATTGCGAAGCCATCCCCAGTCATCTGTGCGCTGCGCCGACTAGGGCTAGGAACATCCTTTGCTATCTGTTACTCAGCCCTGCTGACCAAGACAAACTGCATCGCCCGCATCTTTGATGGGGTCAAGAATGGCGCTCAGAGGCCGAGATTCATCAGCCCTAGTTCTCAGGTTTTCATCTGCCTGGGTCTGATACTGGTACAAATTGTGGGGGTGTCTGTGTGGCTGATCCTGGAGGCTCCAGGCACCAGGCGGTACACCCTCCCAGAGAAGCGGGAAACAGTCATCTTAAAATGCAATGTCAGAGATTCCAGCATGTTGATCTCGCTGACCTACGATGTCATCCTGGTGATCTTATGCACTGTGTATGCCTTCAAAACTCGGAAGTGCCCAGAAAATTTCAATGAAGCTAAGTTCATCGGTTTTACCATGTATACCACGTGCATCATCTGGCTGGCCTTCCTCCCTATATTTTATGTGACATCAAGTGATTACAGAGTAAGTCTTTGAATGGTTTCTTCTTTTCCTTCTTCCCTTATCCTGCCAATATTTTGCTATGTAGGATTTGAAATAGACCTATTTCATCTCATTAGGTTAGTAACTGCAAATGCCATGATGAACCATCATATTATATATGGAAGTCAATCCAATATGTTTTAAAAGCACTTAATTAGTGAGTATAATACACAAAGCACCGTGCTAGTCACAGAAAGGAAAATAAATGTAAATGGCACGGTCATTTAAGCAATTTGTAATCTAGTAGGAGAAAAATATAATACACGCACCCACCTAAAACTTTTAATTACATTTAGAAAGTGATTCACCAGAGGGTAAGAATTAAACCACTAAGAACCTGGTGAGAATACTTCAAGAAGATGAAAGAGGACCTGGCTGCCACAGATTAATCCATAAATTAAAAGAGACTTTCATTAAGCCAATATCAGATCTAAACACTGTGACTCAAGCTTCAAATAAGCATCATTACTTCTCTAAAACAGATTAAAACATAATGTTAATTTGTTACACTTGTTATACAATTTTAGTTTCTGTAGGTATATGCTGCATATTCCTTGAACTAGTTAAAAATATTACTGCATAAGTTCAAGTAACCAAATGAAGTCATTATTCATAAAGTCTTTAGCAATGCATAGTTCAAATTTCTGGGCATCAATATAATTCTTCTCTTCTGAAAGAAACAGTTTGTCATTCTATCATAATTTCTCAAATTGTTGAAACCATCCATCAGTGACTTTCGCATATATATTTCTGATTTTAGTATCTTCCAAGGAGTGAGTTTAAGAATTTTTTTCTCTTGAGGCAACTGGTTTTAGTCTCCGTATTTCTTAAGTTCTCATAAAGTTTTCCAGAGGCAAAACGTTTCCTCGTTACCTCATAATTTCACAAAGTAAAGTGCTGCTGTAGGCTGTAGCCATCTCCAAATCTTCTGTTTACCAGCGATTCCTGTATTACCGAAATCTTGAATATTGCAGCTCAAAAAGAAGACAAAGCTATTTAAAATACGGCCTCAAGAGACTAGCAAAGCTCAATGGTGCTTGTCTTTTAAATGATTCGCAACCATGTGACTCAAACTACAGACTAAACCAAAGGAAGAACAAGGAAAATAACTTAAGTTCAGGGTTGGGGTAATGGTCAGGCATGCTCTGACCACCGTAAAAGAAAAAAGTTGGAAAATGTGTCAGTAGAGAAAACATCAGAACTGAATCAGCAAAATCAAAGGTCATATCACATGAGCCACAAGGGGGTTAGAACCGAGAGCGTGTGGGGATTAAGACGGACAGCTAGTGCTAATGCACTTTAATGCTGCCATCTCCATCCTTTGTCTACACGTTCACAGCCGCTCCTACAAATCTGGAAGGACTTAAGTTCTTAGGAAGCTATCTTCAGCAGACATGATTTAGGAGACTGTGAACCAATTACTATATTAATTATTTAACCCTGGATATGTGATTTGAAACTATTCATTCTCCAAAAAGCTACCAAGAAAAAAGAGCAGATAATACTACTGAGAATAAACAAATAGCATTATGAAAATTTAATTTTATTGACTGACTTAACATTTATTTCTAAAAGACAAAAAAAAATGACTTTTTTCCTATCACAGGATAGCAATATAGGAGATCAATACAGGAGATCAAAGGAATTAGGGGACGATACCAGAAGTTTCACCACGTGGCCTAAAGCAAATGGGCAGAGGTCGCAGAGCGTGTTCAGGTCCAAGCTAATTAAGGCACCCAATCACACTGAAATCATCTGAGGCCTCACTCCTTGCAAATAATTCCAATCCTAAATTTGCAAAAGAAACAAGAAGATAGAATGGAGACTAGACTCCAACACATTGGTTTTCAAATTCGACTGTGCATTGAATCAACGGGGTAGCTTTGAAAAAAAAAAAAAGGTATTGGTACCTGGACCACAGTCCCAAAGATTCTTATTTAATTGGCCTGGGCTGTGGCCCGGACAACTGGATTTTTCAAAGCTCCCCAAGGGAGTAATTTGCAGCCAAGCCTGAAAACCACTGCCCTACTGAATCACATGCTCTTATTGTCTCACAGATGTCTTTAGGTCGGCATGTGCTGTTTTGAAATTCTTTGAAATATTTGTCAAAATTAGAAAACTGAGGAATTTTATACAAATATTCAAATTCTTGGTTTCTCTCTCTCTCTTTCTTTTTTAAAGCTGGTCCCTTTAATATTTTATTTTTATTTATTTATCAGAGAGCACAAGTAGGCAGAGAGGCAGGCGGGGTGGGGGAGAAAGCCGGCTCCCTGCTGAGCAGAGAGCCCAATGTGGGGCTCTATCCCAGGACCCTGAGATCATGACCTGAGCTGAAGGCAGAGGCTTAACCCACTGAACCACCAAGGCATCCCTTCTTGGTTTCTCTTAACGGACTCAAATTCCTGCATGCAACATTGAGCCAGACCTTTGGTGTTTATGCCTCTAGACAGAGAACAGATACCAATCCTGGAATGCTTACAACTGGCTCCCTTCACTTAGGCATATGCATGAACCTATAAGCACTTGAACTTGAGACCACTCTTCTAGAAATTCCAGTACAAGAATGAGATTTAAAATGTCCCAGA
This sequence comes from Mellivora capensis, assembly GCA_004024625.1. NCBI lineage: Eukaryota > Metazoa > Chordata > Mammalia > Carnivora > Mustelidae > Mellivora > Mellivora capensis. Next base: position 116,803 of record PISX010002484.1, on the reverse strand, counting down.
GGGAGACCAGGTTGTTCAGATGGAATGAACAGCATTAGAAAAGTACTCAGCCAAATATTTACAGGCAGCCAGTAGGAGTTTGGCCATCAAACAGTCAACAAGGTCTATGACTCAGTACGTTGCCACCCATTGTGAATTATAAATAAGTATGAAGCACTACTCTAGTCTTCAAAAAGCTCATATCCCAGATGGGAAAAAAATTAACAAGCATGAAAGAATTCAAGATTAACACAGGAGAATTTATAATTAAATTGGTGAAACAAACTCTTAAATGCCTACTGGTTTGAAAAAAGAGTTGGATCAGTAAGAATGGTCTTTCCAGGAATACTTCTTCAAGAGGAGGGGGTTCACATTGTACCTTGGTAGGAAAGTGCAGTTACAGAGCTTAGAGAATATAAGGCATATAGGGAATATTCTTGAGGCGAGACAGGAATGAACCAAGCAGAACACAGGAATACTGGTCTTACTCAAGTAGAAAATGGGTTCGGGGGAGGAGTCTAGTGAGAAACTAATGGAAATTAGCCACTTGATGAGATATTTAACAGGCAGAGGAATTCATTTACATAATGAGTAAGGGCTCTGAGGTCCTGCTATTTTTAAATTTTTATTTTCTTTTGGTTGGTTGTTGGCTCAGGCAAAAAGTGACATAATGAGAAGTAAGAGGGAAAGATAGGAACTTGTACTGATCAACCTCAACCTTATGCTAGATACTCTGCATATGTGAGTTCACTTATCCTCATTAGCACCCCGAAAGGCAAATGTTAGTATCCCTGTGAGTAAACAAACTCAGAGGATAATTAACTTCCCTGGTGGCACAGGTAAGAAATAGTAGGACAAGTTTTTCCAATGCAAATCCATGCCTTTCATATTACACCCCAAACTTATCTATCCTTAATATGACAGATGAGTTTGAAAGAATGGAGTCTAGAACAAGCAAAACTAATTGAAACTATAAAAGCATCCAAGACCTAGCAAGCAAGAACTTGAGGTAAGAATCCAAAAATTCAAACATCTTTGAGAAATATCCAGGCCATCTCCTTCTGTATCACAAGATAGCATAAGAATCAAACACTGAGTCATCAGGGGATCCAATCACAGTTGAAGTGATACAAATAAAAGCTAGGTCATGTTTGGGGGAAAATTATCCATAAAGGATTTAATAGTAATTATGGAGTGTTCTGTTCATTCAAGTCTTCCCAAAATATTTGAGTACTTATTATGGGCCTTGGAGATAGAGCTATCAACACAAACATACCTTTTATAACGTTTATAACTTACAGGCTAGTGAGAGCGAGGGGAGGATAGGGATGGAGAGGAAATAACGAACCCATGAAAGTGCAAGGTAATTCATGCAGTGCTTCAAAGGCTGTGGTGGAAGAAAAAGGGGGTGATGTCACTGCAGTGTTCCTGAAGCTTCAGTGTACACAGCTCACCTGCGTACCTGGCTAAAAAAAAAAAAAATTCTGATCCAGTAAGAAACAAGGCAGGTCCAGATTCTGGGTTTCTGGTAAGCTCTCAGGTAGTGGAGATGCTGCTGGACAAAGGACCGTGCTCTGCGTCTCAAGATGATGGATTTTACAGGGTGTGGCACAGGTGGGCACTTTCCCCACAGTAAGCAGAGCCTCCGGAGGCAACTGGAATTTTGACAAGGTTCAAATACTCACAAAGGCATTCCAGTTTTCCCATGTTGACTATTTTGAAGATTTAAAAGAAATATATCAAATCTCAAAGTCTTTCAAAATCTGTCTGCCTCCCCTGCTAGTGTCTGCTTCATAAGACTCCGCTGAAGGATGGGAAGGAGTTAGCGATGGGGATTCTATGTGCTACTCAAAAGAAACAGCAAGGACGAACACACCCACGCCAAAAAAAAAAAAAAAAAAAAAAAAAAAAGTCTTAGAAAAGCAAGGTATTTATGGCTATAGTTTAATGAGTAGATGGAAGAGTGATTTTCTCTGTGAGGTGCGCAGGGAAGCTAAATCATGTAGGACTTTACAGACCAGAGCAAAAAAAGTTTAGATTTCATCTATATGGAAAAAGAAACCATTGGAAGATTTTAAGCAGAGGAGTTTGATAATCTCACATTGTATGATCTCACATTCTAAGCAAAAAAGAACAAAAAATATCAAGCTGCTGAAGACACAGACTTAAAGGTAAAGGCAGGAGCGAGGAGACCGGTTAGGTGGCTGCGGTGGATGTTCCCATCACATATTAACAATGTTAATATTTAATATAATAATATAACAATGTTAATATTAACAATGAATATTAACAATGGAGATGGAACCTCTCAAGAACTGCCAGGGGTTTTTACCCATCTTGCAATCTACCAGGTTAGAGTGGGAGGCTTCAGGGATGCTGGCAGAAGACACGGGACTGCCGATTCGGAGACAAAGGACTTGACTACCCACAGCCACAGCTGTAGCCAGAGTACAGCATTTAGGGATGTGCCCCAGGCCCCAGTTTTCACTAGGCAACATAAAGGGGGCTAGCTGACCCTTGTACAAACAGTCCTCAACACGGGATCAGTATCTGCTTTAAAACTGATTATGGGGACGCCTGGGTGGCTCAGTTGGTTAAGCAGCTGCCTTCGGCTCAGGTCATGGTCCCAGTGTCCTGGGATCGAGTCCCACATCGGGCTCCTTGCTCAGCAGGGAGCCTGCTTCTCCCTCTGCCTCTGTCTGCCTGTGCTCGCTCTCTCTCTCTCTCTTTCACAAATAAATAAAATCTTAAAAAAAAAAAAAAGATAAAACTGATTATGTCCTGCCACAGCTCTGTTATTGATTCTCTCCTTATCTAAAATGTTGGTAGTGTGTTCGTCATGAGATTTATTTTAACTATTTACTTCTTTGAGAGAGAGAGACAAACCTGAGTATCCTCTCCTTAAAGCAGTTAAAATCAGGGTGGTGGGTGAAGGAGGCATCAGCAGCAGAGGGAAAGAGTAGCTCCACACTAGTGAGTAAATAACATTAGCTTTCAGTTTTAAGCATGCAGCAGCTACTCTTAGCTCAGCCGAACAAAGGTCCAGTGTCTCTGAACCCCCCCAAACCCTAGACATCATTACTGTCACTTCATTTCAACTTTGGGAACTCCCTGACTCAGAAGCCAGAAGGAGATAGCTTTCTGCCTGGGGCACATGGTTTGTGCACTTAGGCTAACTCAGCCTTGACTTGCGCAGCAGTGACTGTTTTAAAGAAGTCAATCTTAATCCAGGGCATTTGCTGTCTCATCGTGATAACATCTCTCAGAGTCTCGCCTGGTTTTAGCCAAGGGGCTAGGGAAGTTTTCCAGTGCTACAGCCAACTCCAAGAATTTATCTAGATTTCTTTGTGTCACTTTCATACTTTCATTCTGGAATGCAGCCCCTCTGTCAGCATTTTAAATCCAATCCAAGTCAGTAAGAACCCAAATAGTAATCAGTGCCTCATCTATGGTTTTCCAGAGCATTTTTCTGTCTCATAGAAATCCTGCAGATAGGCAAAGCTCCTTTTTTACTGCCAGGTTCAGCTGCAAAAAACTGAGAGACCGGGGCGCCTGGGTGGCTCAGTGGGTTAACGCCTCTGCCTTCGGCTCCGGTCATGATCCCAGGGTCCTGGGATAGAGCCCTACAACTGGCTCTCTGCTCGGCAGGCAGCCTGCTTCCCTTCCTCCCTCTGCCTGCCTCTCTGCCTACTTGTGGTCTCTGTCAAATAAATAAATAAAATCTTTAAAAAAACAAACAAAAAAAACAAAAACAAAAAACTGAGAGACCTTTGTCATCTTGGAATGGATGTAAATTTGGCATGAGAGACTATAGGGAGCCCTAGCAGGGCCCAGCTGTTGCCATTCTTCTTCCGCAAGGGTTTACGCACCTGGCCCCCTCAGCTCCCAGGAGAATCAGCCAAAGTGCAGATGATTCACCTGGAGTTTACCTTCTCTGTAGGTCTCTTCCTTTCATGCTCAGTATCAGAGCATGTCTCTGCAAGTTTGATGTGATAGGGAGTTGAACTTCCTGCCCACCCAGAACCTGGATTAGATTAGGGAGAAAGGGGCGCCTGGGTGGCTCAGTGGGTTGAGCATCTACCTTTGGCTCGGGTCATGGTCTCAGAGTTCTGGGATGGAACCCCACATCCGGGCTCTCTGCTCAGCAGGGAGTCTTTTTTCCCCCTCCCCCGCCTGCCTCTCTGCCTATTGTGATCTCTGTCAAATAAATAAATAAAATCTTAAAAAAAAAAAAAAGATTAGGGAGGAAATCTGCCCCATCTCCTAGAGGAGAGTTAGCAACAATTACAGCACTGATCCGGCTGCTCTATCTGAACCCACTTCCGGTCACTCAGCCCTCAGCCCTTCCCCAGATTCCCCTCATTCATTAACAGGGAGTAAGGGGAGCACTATTACTGCCTTGTTGGCCATAGAATTTGGTCAACACTTTTGCTACTGATTCTCTTGCACTTCTCTCAAATTTTGTAAATTTGGCCCCTAAGGCCCTCAGACTTCCTCTTTGAGAAAGCCATTCTGACCTCATTGCCAAAGCTGTCAAAGACTGTATCATCTGAGATTTAACTCTACTTATAAGGAAACGTGTTAGCTTGACACAGTTTTGTTGACGCTGACTTTAAGACTTTAGGACTGAAAGCAATAGTGGTAGCCAGAGGATCAGCTTTGGCTCTGGTTCCTTGAGCTCCACTCCCCATGGGCTGTGCAAAGTGGGTCACGTGACGACCGTACAGCTAGTGAGGTTGGAGAATTGTCTTCCAAAGGAAAGAACAGAACTTGCTGGACTTGATGAGTGGGTGTAAGAGAAAAGGCCAAATCAAGGATGACTCCCAAGTTTTGGGCTTGCACACTCGGCGGGGATTTGATGTCACTTACTCAAGGGAGACACTTGGAGGAAGGGATCAGTTTTGGTCACCTATTAATCCCAATATGCCTGCTACGTGTCCAAGACAATATGCCAAGATAGGAAATGAATATATGTCTGGAGGCCGAGAAGACAGGTTGGAACTAGTAATAAATATTTGAACAATATGAACAGAGGAGGTACTTAAGTAAACTCAAAGAGATGGTGAAGAAAAGACAATCCAAACTGAGGTCTGGGACACTCCAGCACTTGAAGTTCAAGGAGAAGTGAACAAGCCAACAAGAAAACGAAGACAAGGAACTTTCAATGAGGGAAGGCTGTCTAGGAAGCCAAAAAGAAGGAAGTAATTAACCATGTCCAATGGTGTTGGGAGTTTGAGGAAGGTGAGAGCAGAGCAGCATGAAGAATTATAAAGACAGATTTGCAGTGGTGTGACTTAGGAAAGGAGCTGGACACATGAATTTATGAGGTTACTACTTGGACTCTGTAAAAAAAAATAATAACAGTATGCTATATTAACTATGATCAACATGCATCTTTAGTTCTGCTGTCCATTGCCTCTTTAGTATTCGGTGAACGTAGTAAGTCCCCACCCCTGGAAGAAAATCCCAGTGAGCACATTTAAATCCTGTGCGTTCACCACAGGGGAGGCCCCATTCTGGAGCTGGGGAGAGAGCAATGAATGAAAATGCTCACAACCCTGGCAAGCCCATGAGTATGTGCTCTTAGATGATATGGTTCTACAATCACTTTCAGTGGAAAATAGTCTCTATTAGGAAATTACAATGCCTAGTCCTGTGTAATTATCAAAACCATACCTTGACTTAACATCAATCCTCATTTTCTCCCAAAGTCTGGCCCGCCTCCAGCTGAGAGCCTGCACTCCCTGACTTTTCTTTTCCCCTTATTCACACTCCCCAGTCCACCAGTTGCTGTTTCCCTCTCAGCCCTGGTTAAAAAGTAATAAGGAAGAGCTAGAAAATTCTTATGTAACTGGATGGTTTTGTGATCTCGGCAATGTTTTCTAAACACACGTTCTCAGGATACCTGATGGTGATTAAGGGTTGTTTTTCATGCAATATTCAGAAATTTCCAGCTGCTTTCTTTTCTCCTGCTGATCCTTGAGTGAGCTGGCTGGCAAATCCTACCTTAAGTTGTCCCTTGGGGCTCTGTGCTCAGTCCCAGGGCACCCAGCTATACCCCGCCATTGGCCTCTTTCTAGGAAGGACTCCAAACTCCTCCACATGAGCCCAAGACTACCCATGATGGCTCTTTCTAGCGTGGCCTATCTTGCCCATGCGTGGCACTCACATATCTTTTGTTTTGATAAATTCTTACAGTAAAGGACAGTCTCTGCACAGTAGCAAGCTGTGCCAAGAAAGTAATTAGCCTTTTCTCACCTTCTAGATTTCTGAGACAGGAATCAGGCTCCAAGCCAGGGCATCCTCCTCCCGCAGGAAAACCTTAAACCTTCTGTGAAAGGCCATAAGGAAGCTCTCCTCTCTAGGTCTTCAAAGCGAGGAGATAAGCTGAATCTTCCTTCAGGGAGGAAGGGTCTACAACTCACAGCACAACTTTTCCAATACATCTTCCTCATAAAAGCCTCTCCTCTCCTTGCCATGTCTTCAAGTACGGGAAGTTTCAATGTTAAAGGCATGTTTTTAGAAAAGGTTTCTTTGAAAACTGGCACATCAGAATGTGCCTTACCCTCATTATACTATCTGATATCTCTCCTATCAGCTCCATAGTCAAGGCTGAGGAGGGAGGGGTAGAGTTCTAAAGGAAGAAGACAGTTCTGATATTGTTTATCTATGTAAAAATAAAAACAAATTATGCTAGAAATTGGACTTGCTATAAATAACACAGTTATGATTTATCAAGGTTCTTACATCGTGGAATGAGATCATTGACTCTTTTCTGAGCAGTTAGCAAAAGGGAAAGGAGCCTGCAATGTGGGGGCCAAGTAGGACAGTTAAAAGGGACAAGAGGTTTAAAATAGAGAGGACAGATTGTGCTTTTAGCATATAAAGTAAACCCAGAGTCTGAAGAATTATGCTACAAGTATAACCTGAATTTTTTTTTAGTCACAAACAGAATGCAGCCTTCTAACATTATGTGGCTTCTCCAGTTAATTGTTCAGTATTCAGCTTTCTTTGATCAGGGAAGAAGGTAGGACACTTTAGGTCATGAGAGATTATGCTATCTAGTAATAGCATTGCTTGGAGAAAGAGAACAAAGAAATCTAAAATTACTCTAGGATTTACCATAGCTACTCTGAGTAGAAACTGAAACAAGAAATAATTAATTTGTGGGGCGCCTGGGTGGCTCAGTGGGTTAAAGCCTCTGCCTTCGGCTCAGGTCATGATCCCACGGTCCTGGGATCAAGTCCCGCATTGGGCTCTCTGCTTAGCAGGGAACCTGCTTCTTCCTCTCTCTCTCTGCCTCTCTGCCTACTTGTGATCTCTGTCAAATAAATAAATAAAATCTTAAAAAAAAGAAATAATTAATTTGTTTTTCAGTACTGAAAGCAATAAAATATATAGAAGCTAATTTAGGATTTTCCAGAAAATGTATGGGAGCTGAAGTTAGGACAGTTGATGAGATCAGTGAAGATGAAGAGTGAAAGTCAACGAATAAAAAAAAGACATGATAAAACCTAGTTCTGAGGTGTACTTTCAGGGGAGGCAAAGAGGAAGCAACAGAAATTCCTCTGTCAAAAACAGGTGTATGGAAGCCTAGAGAACAAAATGATTGAACAGGGAGTACTAGATCTATCAAAATTTCAGAGAAGTGCCAATGAAATAACTAAAGATGGAGACCCCAGAAGAAGGTTGATGACGTTCCCCGATTCTGAGTAGGGAAAAACCAATGGCTGATAGGCAGAATTCCCAGCAAAAAAGAGAGATGAAGGAAAGTGTAAAGACCCCAATTTGTTCATGATTATAGTAAATCTTAAACAAGCCAAGTTGATTGACTGAAACCATCAGCAACCTGGTCAGTTCATCGCTGAATATCGATATTTTACTATTCAGGATTCTGACTTAGGGGGTTCTGCAGAAATGTCTTTTTACAAATATAAAGAAGAAAACAAACAGAACAAGAAAATCCAGGTAAAGTCTTGGCAAGCACTCGGGAGCACCCAACACAAATGCGTTTGCTTACAAATCTCCAGTGACGTTTCCATGAACATCCCAAGCCCAGAAGATCCCATTTAATTATTATATTGGTTTGGTTACACTGATGACAGAACTGTGGATGATTTGTTTTTTTTCGTTTTGTTTGCTTTTTTAGTTTGGTCTTTTCTCAGTGTCCTTTTTAGTAGGCCACATGATTGAGTTTGCAGCCAGACATTTAACGAGACAACCCTTTCTCGTAGGTGCAGACAACAACCATGTGCATCTCCGTCAGCCTCAGTGGCTTTGTGGTCCTGGGCTGCCTGTTCGCACCCAAGGTGCACATCATCCTGTTCCAGCCGCAGAAGAATGTGGTCACACACAGACTGCACCTCAACAGGTTCAGCGTCAGCGGAACTGGGACCACCTATTCTCAGTGTAAGTACGGAACTCAGCGCTGACCCGTCCGCGACCAGCCCCGGAACAGACAGCAGGCTCAGGCGGGAAGCCAAGGACGTAGTCAGGCGGAGACAACAAAGGGCCATCTCCATGAACAATCTCAATTCCGTTTTCGTAAGTCCTGGCTCAACCCCACGAGTCAGGGGCCGTGCTAGGTTCTAGGGATACGGAGGGGAGTGGACGAGTCAAAGCGCCTATTTTGGGAGGGCACGCGGTCCAGCCGGAAGACAAACATTAAATTCACAGGGGCAGTTAGGGTGTCTGGCCATGCTATGGAGTCAGAGAACTTACTCCTTAGTCCTGCCTCGGTGACCAGGTCGGGGGGTAACCTGGGGCACCTCACTTTACCATTCGCAGTCCTACTTCACTCATGGGTCTGGAGGGTTGGATTAGACTGGTCCTCTGTAAAGGATGTTCTATGTCACCGAGATGATGAAGGTGCTTCACGAAAAATTAAAAGGGGAAGATGACTGAGTAAGACGGAAAATGGTACATCCTGAATACCACTTTGGAAGTTCAAAGCGCCTCCTTGAACATGAAGTGTTTGTCTTAAGAAACCTTACAGCCAGGCAGCCTGTTTAGCTGTGATTCACTGTTTCTTAAATGTAGTCGACCACATTTAAACCAGCTAATGTGCTCCCACGGAACACACCTTGAAAAATGCTGGAGCACATCTGCCTCCTGCTTCAGTGACACGATGCTTTTCGGTCGCGGGCCGGCTAAGAAGCAGTGTCAAGTGCAGAACAGCAGAGGAACCCCCCCAGTTCACAGTGGTCTCCCCCGCTGACCTGCAAGTATCTGAAACACTCCCTTTTGTGAATCACTCATGTTAATTCTCAGGCTCAAGGAACCTAAAGGGGACAGGCTTTTAAGCCATTTTCAGCTTCTCTGTGGTACAAAGCCTGAGAAATTCACTGACAGAAAGGGAGGGAGGAGGAGGGGTTAAACCACAAGAGGGGGAAGGAAGACTGGAGTGACAGAGACAAATGACTACTTCACCGTTTTTGCCTCGAGTCGATCGGAAAGGATGCTTCAAAATAGCTCAGCACCACAGAGTGAGCAATCACATTAGTGCCCCAGATTCGGCAACAAAGTATGAACCGTACCAGGGCTGCCCTTCCCCCAGCAAACACAGGCAAGGCTGCTTGCTGAAAGGAGGCTTTCCAGGATGCACCGTTTCTATCTACCACTCCCGGGTGGAGATAGGGATGTGACTGTCTTTCCAGATGCCATTGCCAGGTGTCCCCATGGTTGAGTCCCAGGACATGGTACAACTTGTAAAACGATTTTCCCTGGACCTTAGAGAAACCTGCTTATTTCTTGAGCAAACAAATCTCTTTTCTAGAACCCAACTCTTACAGCTAGCAAGTCCAGACAAGAAAGAACTGGCAATAACAAAGAACAGCAATGATAAGAGCGGGGAACAGGGACTGTCATTCGTTGAGTATTTTCTATCTGCTGGGTATGGTGCTCAAGGTTATACACATGTGTGCACCTGTGCCGTATCTTATTTAATGCACACAATGCCAAATATCAAGAAACCGGCATCCCACATATTGAAAGTGGCAGAACTGGAATTGAGAGTCAGTTTCCCTGATTTCAAAGGCAGTGGGTCAAACCACCGGATGGTGCCACTTGACTCAAACTGCAAGCGGGGAGATTTCCCGGGAACTTAGGTCCATGGTAGGCTTTACCGGGAGAACAATAGGAAAGTTCCCCTAGGTTGGGCAGAAGATATACTTCTGAGCAAAAGTCGTCTTGTTCTCCGAGCTCAGAGTTCCTAGTTGTTATTCCAACAATTTAACAAACTCCTTAAATCTTCCACACACATGGATACATGCAGACCTCAGTAATTTTGAAATGGCAGCATTTCCTGATATATATATATGTGTATATATATACATATATATATATATATAGGAATTAACAAATTCCTCCAGGAATAACAAGGGCACTTGACCCAACCAAGTCTCTCTTCAGAATTTCAAAAATATCCATTTACACAAAAGTAACATCTGTTGACCACAATGGATCTGCTTAATCTTTTGCTCAGAATGCTAATCTCTCAGTGGCCCAGTTAATACTTCAAATTCAGCATCTACCCAGCCCAACATTTTAGAACAATTTTTTTTAATTTTTTTTAAATTTATTTGTCAGAGAGAGGGAGAGCGAGCGAGCGAGCAAGCACAGGCAGACAGAGTGGCAGGCAGAGGCAGAGGGATAAGCAGGCTCCCTACTGAGCAAGGAGCCTGATGTGGGACTCAATCCCAGGACGCTGGGATCATGACCTGAGCTGAAGGCAGCCGCTTAACCAACTGAGCCACCCAGGCGTCCCTAAAACAATTTTTTCACACAATGAAATTTTAAGTAAATTTTTTTCTTCAGAAAAGACTTCATTTTTAAAAATAGTCTTTCTCTAATTTATATTAATGAAGTGGTATTAAAATATTAAGGTGAAGAATTTTTCATGTGATACCTCTGGGCATTTCAAAGTATATATGTAACAAATACATTAATCCATTATTTGTAATTCTTTATCTTTCAATCAAAATAGTTTTACTTGTGGGCTCATTTTATCCCATGAGTACTAGACATTACAATTTCTAATTCACAGATGAGAAAATATAGGAGGTACTTCTCAAAGATATACAATGATTCAAGAATCGAAACTGGGTTTCCTGACTTGTGATTAATATCTTACCCATTTTAAGAAATTGGAACTACAGTCACTCATGGAATTCACTCATTCATTAAATGCTTGAGTACCTTCTACACAACAGAAATATCTAAGCACATGTGTACATAGTGGTAAAAAGGACAGATGCCCTGGTCCCGTGAAACTCAGTGTCTAGACCAGTGTTGTCCTCACTGTAGTATATGACCCATTATTGGGTCGTGAAATTTATGCAGCATGTTAGGCCAGCAGTTTTCAGAAGAAAAAAATTAAATATATCAGAGTTCATTATATGTAATAAGGATAAGTAGTATTTCATGAAGTTTGCTCCAGAGGTGATGTATGTATACAAGGTCCAGGTAAAATGTTTATTACTGTGAATTGCAGCCAAAGAAGTTTAAAAGACACTTGTCTCTGGTACCTAGTTTATGGATGGGCATGTTACTGACCCACTGTGACGATAGTTAAAGCAACCGGTTTAATTCTCAGTGCCTGTTTCCTCCATTAAATAATCCCCTCAATTTATACTCATTTCCTTCCTAAATGCCAGGAAGTACATGGTTTTGTAAATCAAGAAATATGCTTAAATTGCTCCGAGTTCATTAGGTAAAGTATATGTTTTACTTAGTTGGCATGTAATTTATGTTCTGCTAAGTATTATGCAGGCATTTTATTGTATCGAGTTATTGTTACCAATATTGCTGCCGGTTTTCTAGTTGAATCCTTCCAGATGGAAAAACAACTCTATGTGTTGATGAGAATATGTTAGTGCAGCACCAAGGTTACCCCACAACCCATACATACATGTAGGTAGCTATTCACACATAGTAAATTCCCCCCAAACTTTGTGACTTCAAAACAATAACCTTTAAAAAAATACAAATGAAAATAAAACACAATAACCCTTTTATCATCTCAGGATTTGGTGGGCCCAGAATGCAGGCAGGGCTTGGCTGAGTAGTTCATCTGCTCTTGCGAGGCCTGGACCAGGTCCTTCTGTGGTTTCAGCAGAGACTGAGCTGAGCCAGAGGCCCACAGTCGCTATGATCTCAGACTTCACAGCGTGGCAGGACGACTTGCCATGTGCAATCCTAGAGAGGATGACAAAGCCTGTCCAGATTTGAGGGAAGGGACATAGACACCTCCACCTCTGAAATAATTCATGGCCATTTTTATTATGACACATTCACCCAAGCCTTCCTCCAGCACTGCACTTTTATCAGGAACCACAAAGATGGGACACAAGCAATCCTGTTAACACCAAGTTACCCAGGCCAGAAGGTGTGGCTAAATTCATTCCCACTTAATTCTCGGGCAAGAGTAGGAAATACCACCTCACTTAGGAGACTGGGTGAGCCACCTGACAGCAGCTAAGGTGCTGAGAGCAGACAAAGTACTAGTATTGGATTTTAAAAGCTGAGCAGTTGCTCCAAAAAGATGGAAAAGCATGACCAAACTTAGAAGCAGGAGTGGATGAAAGGACATGTTTAAGGACATCTTGGAAAACTCATGGTCTGCGAAATGTTTACATCCTGCTAAGTGCCAAGAAGAACAATTTTAGTTGTCTCTGATTAGCCATATATGCAGTGGGAGTCAAAATAATAAAAATGAAGGGAACATTCATTTTTCTCTATTAAGTACACCCCTGGGCCAATGGCTCCCAATATCTGTGTACCAAAAAGACAAAAAACAAAACAAAACAAAAAACCCTCTTTGAAATGAAGTTCCCAGGCCCCACCCAGAGATATGCTGAGTCATATGGTCAGGGTCAAAAGCAATCTGGTTTGTAACAGATACTCCAGCTGGTTCAATGGAAGTGGCCCAAGGAACATATTTTGAGAGCCTTGGCCTCAACCATGCTGCCCTGCTTCATCCACTATTATGGAGAGCCTCAGAGAGGACCCTCATGGAGGAAGCAGGCAGTGGGTTCAGAGGGGGCCAAGTGTTCTGAACTCCCGTCCTCTGTCTCGTGCCACAGCCCCGTGCAGCTGTGATTTCCCCAGCTCTCTCTGGAACCCTCCAGAGAACGCATTTCTAGCACAGAAGTACCTGTCCATGCAGAAGACATTTACTGAAACTAGGAATACTCCCTCAAATAACACTTAACTCAAAGACCCTAAAATCTTCAACTCATACTTGTAATGCTGCTCATATACCCCCACACACTAGCAAACATTCTTTGTATCTGAATGAGAAGAAAGAGACCATCTTTGTTCAGCTTCAGAAGCACAAGGACTTCCCAGAGCTGGTTCCCAGAGACCGGTAATCAAGAACATAAGCTGCAAGTGTAAGGAGAGCTGCCTAATCATGAAGGACACAAGCTGGGTGTACGCGTGAGTTATGCAGCAGAAAACCCTAAGGCCTCCATGCAGGTCGGAATGTTGTGGACACTAATATGTGTTCATATCAGCCCAGACTGGGGAGGGAGAGGTGAGAAGCGGAGAGTGTCCAATTGTCTTCTGAGCCATTCTGTATCCAGACTTGGTCCCACGGGGATGTGTGTTTCTCCTGCTCATGGTGATCATTCAGATATATGTACACCATTATCATTAAGAACAGTCAAAAGGGTTCTGGTAACTAATCATGTTCAGATTTGGGTCCCGGAGGAGCCGTAGGCATATGGAGATTGATTTCTTCTGCCAAAACCTTGTTCAGAAAGTCACTTGTCTAGGTGGTGAAGTGCAAATGGCTTCATTAACAGAATCATTCTTTATTACAAAGGATTTTCATGTTAGAAGGAGCAGTGGCATAAAAAGATCAAGTGAACATTCTTCCAGAGTCACACTCTAATTTCCCACAGAACTACAGCAACTGAAAGCAAGTCCACGAGGATCAGACTTGGCATCTGTCAATGGCCAGGCCTTTGAAGATACCCCAGTTAAAAGGGGTAAGCCATTACGCAAGTCTGAATATGACTTTATACAAGAAAAAAAAAAGGCACATAATGCCCAAGTTCCTTCTCGACAGGGCAAGTCCAGAAAATGAGCATAATATGCCTGCACTTGACAGTCAAGGGAGTCCCATAATGACACTATGTACTAGACTGGCCAGGAAAATTAGCAAGTTATTTGGTGACGCAGATGGAATTGATGGTCTTCTCTGCCACAGGCACAAGTATATTATAAACATAAATCCTGCTGGCCAATCCGGGAAGAGCCAAGAGTTTTTAGCAAGCTAAGCCATCTGCTACTTCCAAATAGAATAGACCTAGTGCATCCACATCAGAGAGAGGGCAATCCAGTTTTCCTTTGGAGTGGAAAGTCACAAGATGCCTGAGAACCTCATTCCATCCTCCCGAGGGTGGGAGCAGAAGGGGTCCCTGATTCTCACAAGTAACCCTGTATGTATCAGGGAACAGATGTTCACACTCCCCCTTTCTTCTACCTAACATTTCCATTGGGTTTGTCTCACAATTGCCTTTTTGCAACCCCTAAGTCATTTTCTCTTTACCTCTACTATTTCACTAGGTTTTCCCCTAAGCAAATATAGCCTACCTTCTTTAATGACAGTGACCAAAGGGACTCGGGCTAGAAGAGAATGCTAAGGATCATTTATTCTAATAACCACATTTCAGGATGGGAAAACCAGAGCCTTCTCTGTTAGACACCTTAAGGAATTTGATAAGTGAAGTCACAGATAAAATTCTCGAAAGCAGCTATGTGGCTATTCTGCCTCTCTGGATTTTCTGCCTCAGCTCAGTTACCAAATGCATCTCAGAGATGATTCTGACAGCGAGAACTTTAGCATCTGCAAGTTCAGTGATTTCTTTTTTAAATTAGAAACCTTCTCTTCAGTGCCACACATGACAGCGTCTTGTTCTACCGGCAAAGGTGCGAACATGTATTCCTCTCAAGAGCCCATTCCAGGGAGTTCAATGGCATAAATCATGTCCATCAGAGACCCCACGACCCCGCACCCAGGCTGCACACAGGGAATGTGTGCTATTCCCAAGGGGCTAGCCACAAAGCTGCCCAGAAAACGTGCTTTGGTGAACAACAACAACAAAAAAATGTCATTAATGGTGACTGGTTAAATGTTTATGTCCATGATAAAATTTCTCTCATTTAAATATAGTTTTAGGGGCGCCTGGGTGGCTCAGTGGGTTAAAGCCTCTGCCTTCGGTTCAGGTCATGATCCCAGGGTCCTGGGATCGAGCCCCACATCGGGCTCTCTGCTCCGCGGGGAGCCAGCTTCCTCCTCTCTCTCCCTGCCTGCCTCTCTTGCCTACTTGTGATCTCTGTCTGACAAATAAATAAATAAAATCTTTAAAAAATAAATAAATAAATAAATAAAGATAGTTTTAAAGTAAGCATCATTTATTTTGGGGGTTTTATTTTTTTTAATTTTATTTACTTATTTGACAGAGAGAGAAAGAGAGAGAGCACAAACAGGGGAACGGCTGGCAATGGGAGAGGGAGAAGCAGGCTCCCCACTGAGCAAGGAACCCGATGTGGGGCTCGATCGCAGGGCCCTGGGATCATGACCTGACCCAAAGGCAGTCAGTTCAACAACAGAGCCACCTAGGTGCTCCGTATCATGTTTTGTTTTTTTTTTTTAAGGCCTCACTTTCTTGCATTAAATGACACCGTACAGTTCCCTTCTGTCATGTGTCATTGAATATAACAGAAGCTCAGTACCCCAAAGAGAGCCCCTTAACCACAGATGCCAAAAGTCACATGCATTTCCATGTAACCCCAAATCTATTTATACCTTTGGGGACATGGTACAATGCTCACAACTATGTAGATATGCTAAATTAAAAAGGAAATACGTATATAGTCAAATACTGCCCATACACTGACTTTAGACGGTCATCTCCTTAAAGCAAGCAAAGAGTCTCACATCAATTTATTCTGTACTATTTCTTCTTCCAGTAAGTGAAATTCGCAGGAGAACATTCATAAGTGGAAATATCTATATCCTCAGAATATGCGAAAATGCCTATATATAGCAAAAAATTTTTAACATCTTCCCTACCAGAGTAATGTCAGAGGCTTTGGGAGAGGGACTCTTAGTAGGTAACTGTGATCAATTTGAAGGATAATTTACTCCTTCATTCAAGAAGCTTTTGGGCTGAGGCTCAGCTCTAGGCACTGGAGATATAAAGAAAAAAATAGCCAAATCGAGAATATATAATAAATCAGTTTTGATAAGTGACAGGGAGAAAATAACATGAAGCAAGGAGAAATACGGCCACCTGGGGACACACAGTTCCTCTTTTTTATACAGTGGCCAAGGAAAGCCTCTCCGATAAGGCGCCATTTGACCAGACGCATGACGGGAAGGGGACAGGGGAGCCCTGTCCGTATCTGGGGAAATGCAAAAGTCCACAGCTGGAAGAACAACAGAAAATCCAAGAGGGAAATGACCAAGGATGAAAATAAGAGGAGAGGAGGACAGAGAGGGACCAGAGCAGGAGGACCTTAGAAATCACTTGTTTTCTGAAAGAACTGGGAAACATGCTCCAAGGGTACGGAATGACCCAGCTAAAAGCATTGCCCTCCGCACTTTGGCTTGTGGGCAGGACAGAGGACGGGGAGCAGGCAGAGACGTAACTGAGGAAGCTATGGCTGAGTCCAGATGTCCGTGGTTCCCGTCAGGCTGGCAGCCATGGAAGCCAGTCAAGTGTTCAGATGCTGTGTTTAGTTTGAAGGTGAAGCTGACAATTTGAGCTGCCCTAGAAGGGAGGACGAATGCCTGACATTATTTTACCTTTTTTTTTTAAGATTTTATTTATTTGTCAGAGAGAAAGAGAGAGAGAGCATAGGCAGGCAGAGTGGCAGGCAGAGGCAGAGAGAGAAGCAGGCTCCCCGCCGAGCAAGGTGCCCAATGTGGGACTCGATCCCAGGACACTGGGATCATGACCTGAGCCGAAGGCAGTGGTCTAACCGACTGAGCCACCCAGGGCCTGACAATATTTTATTAGCGCTGGACACTGGACCAGACTGATCCCTAGACAAAGTAGCACATACAGCTCTTACCAGCTGTTCGAGCCTCAGGGTGAAGGGGCTTCCTTCCATTCCTTGCCTGAAAACACATTTGGGTAAGAAAGAGGAAAAACCAGAGATGTTGGGAAAAACAAAAACAAACAAACAAAAAAACCGAGAGATGTTGGGCAACTAAGAGGAAGCCAAAAGAATGCAAACTAGAATAGCACCAAAAAATTATTAAGTCCTTCCATTTTCAAGTTATTTTATTGCAACTCCACTTTCATACGCCTTGAGGGAGGGAGGAAGAGAGTAACAGAACGTGACTGGAAAGAAAGCATGACGGGGCGCCTGGCTGGCTCAGTCGATTGAGCATGTGATTCTTAATTTTGGGGTCATGAGTTCGAGCCCAGGCTGGGTGTCGAGTCTACTTAAAAAATAAATAAGTAAAAATATTTTTTTAAAAAAGGAAAGAAAGCATGACAGTATATCGTGGCCACAGTGGACTGGGGTGTTTAGTCAGAGACCAAGTGGAATTTCTGTTGATAAGGTAATTACGCTATATTTTGGGTTATAAAAAAATGCCTGCCATGTTTTCTCTTTCCATGAATCTTGTCTCACAAGAAATAAGTCACTGAATGAGGAAGGCTTTGCATTCATAAGCTCCAACTCCACATTTGGAAATTAGATCTTGGATCTGCAGATTTTTATCCCACATCATCATGAATATGATTTCCTCTGAAATCTACCTTTAACAATTTAAGACCATTACCTAGAGAATCTAGCCTCATTTCTTAATAACTTAATAACTTAATAACTGTGAAATCTGACATAGCAAGGCTACCAAAACAGTGGCCAGTAGTGTCTTCATCGGCGCAGATAACCTGTATTAATCAGCAGAAGAACACCTGGAATGGGACCTCGGGGCCCCAGCCCAAATAAAATTAAGGTGATGAGTAAGAAAACAGGTTCGATAACAAAGCAGGAGGACAAAGCAACAAACAGCTATTGGAAACTGAATTCCATGACCATAGCATTAAAATATCTCAACAAGCAGACATGCCAAGAAAAATTATTGGGGGTTACCAGGAGTAAGGAAATAGAACAGATGGGAACGAAGTGGAATATCTGCTGTTTAAATGTTTGTTTTCCTTTTTTCCCCGAGTCTGCTGTATTACACAGCTAGAGGAACACACTCAGGAACCGAGTCTCAGCCACTCAAATGACTAACAGACTTGGCATCCGTAAGAATCTATTAAATAAATATGTTTAGCATTGTTCAGCATTGACTGAGGGCCCAGGTCCCTGAAAAAACGGGGTCATTTTCTCCACAGCCTGGCCAGCCTGTGCATGACAGGTGGAGGAGAAATGGATTTCACAGTGCGAGACAAAGCTGCCACTTGTCTGCATTCATTTCCAATGCCTCCCCAAAGTGTGCGAAGTGAAATCTGCCTTCTGATGGGTGTGAATCACCCTTTTGTGATCAACGGTGGAACTTATTGGGTCCTTTTCCACAATCTTCTGTTTTCATTTTGCATCATACCACTTTAGCCTGGAATGACTAACAGTTGCTGCTCACCCCTCCCAACCCCCTCACCCCTGACAAAGCCCAAAATAAGGCAGCATACCTCTTGTTTCTGACAGAAAGTAGGATTATAGAAATTTGCTTAACCGCACTTAGGAAAATGGGCTAAACTTACACCATTAAAAACCTCATGAGAATTTCATTAGAATAATAGCAAAAGCTCATCACAAACACACACATGGAAATGACAGTACTTTGCTCTCCCCCAGATTTCACTACCTTGGGGAATAACAGATGGGCTAAGACGGGAGGCATATGTAAAATATTTATGAAAGGCAAAGTAATTGAGATAGTAAACTCATAAAACAGTAATTTCCTCTACTATATTCAGCAGCACGGACAAAAATGAGGATATTTTTTACATAATAAAATAAAAGGCACTGGCAGAAGCTGCAGATGAAACACTAAAAGAGAAGCAGAAAAACATGAGTTACCATTCCCTTCAACACACTGAAAAGTGGTTAGGGAAGAAGGGACAACAGGAAGAGTCTGGGCGGGGGTGGGTTTCACTGTCGTTATTCCTGGTAAGACAACCTTGAGTTCGTGTGATGTGTATTATCAAGGCCTGCCATTGCTGTGAGTTTTTCTTCTTTGCAAAGAATTTGGATGCTTTAACATAGGGCATTCCCTTCAATGTCTCTGTGACGCAGGCAGGTGAGTCGAAGTTCTTCCGCAGATTCCCATAATGGTATCAAGGGGGGGGGGGTGGCGGTGCGACGTCAAGGGAACCTGATGTGAAACTATAACTTAGGATTTTCCATGTAGCCACCTCTGTAGCCCCTGTCCTTTCTACCCACCTAGTCAAGATACACTGAATTTTTTAGACATTTAGAATGCAGTGAGCAAGAAAAACCATAAGGTCGAACTTAACAACAGCATGACACTGAGCTCCAGAATAGTGTGGGAATATCACAGTAGGTTTCCAAAGTGCCAACGGGAAGGGTATTAGACTGATCCGAGATGAACACAGACGGGCATGAGTGTACCAGGCCCTGGATCTCCTAGACGTACCCCACCTCCCATGACCTAGCATTCCTCAAGCTCAAAAAATAAAAAATGGGCACAGAAATAATAAAACTTGATCCTGGAAAAGATGAAGAGATTAGTCAGAATGTCCAAGGCATCATGCTTGCCACATGGATGTACATAGGATATACACAGCCTGAGCCAGCTCTCCCTGCAGGGGTTGTGGGTAGTCAATGTCCCAGTGTGGTTAGAGCAGCAAAAACGCCTACCTGTACCAAAACAAGGCTGCCCATATGCCTCCTATCTCCTGGTCATTTCTTCAGGTAGAAAAATTATTTCCTTCTCGAAACTTCTGTTCTTTGAAATGCAGCCATTTATATGGTCATTCAGAGAATATTTAGAGAGGGTCTATTCCACGACCAGCAATTGGGATGAAATAATGAAAAAGACAGAGCCTAGTATATTTTCTAGTCAAGAGTATTCATAGACTTAAGACACTAACAACAACAACAACAACAAAAATAGGCCAGAAAAAAAATCTGCTTTAAAATTAGGTAATGTGGCAGAGAATAACTGGTCAGCTCTTTAAATTACGTGGCCTGATGATAGCCTTTTCCAGGAGGCGTAATTTCAGACACAGATGACAAGAGGAAGCCAGACACATGGTGGGGAGAGGGAAGAACATTCCTGGCAGCGGCGGTGGCCACTGCCAAGGCCTGCCATCGCTGGGATTTTCCGTGCTAGAGGACAAACACAAAAAAAGTGAGGGAAAAAATCACAGAATGAAACAAATGCAGAGAGATAGAGGCACGATCTGACACAGCCGGAGACGTGTAATATGGAGGAAGGAGAGCACAAAGGGGATCATCAGAGGAGGCCAGGGCAATGACTGACATTTCAAAATAAACTCTCACTGCCATATGGAGAAGGTGTGGCAGGGCAGCAAACGTGAAAACAGAAAGGCCAGCAGCACGACTGTCCCAGGAGCCACATGATGGTGGCTTGGCCCAAGGTGGAGAAGGCGCAGAAGGGTCGACAGATGTGGGGAGTGAGTTGACTGGGCCACATGACTGGTTTGACGTGGGAGGAAGGACCAAAAAGGAAGGAAGTGTAACTGTTAGACTTCTGGCTCAGGTCACTGAGCTGGAGAGTGAGACCATTCACTGAAGAAAGGAAGACTAAATGGGGACAGGTTCGGGATCAAGAGTTACCCTTTCGTCACCTGATTGTGAAAACGCCGGCAGAGCCATATAGGGAGGAGTCTGGCAGGCCTCCCACGTTTCCACCCAATAATGGTTGGACATCACCTCCCTTTGTTCTTTCTCTTGCCTTACCTAGCTTTCATGAAGCAAGGGTTACATAAGTAGGAAGAAACTTCACAAGGAGTAAAGTAAAACCCTCACATTTGAAATTATCATCATCCTTTTCCATCTAGTATTTGTCTAGTACCCACTGTGTTCTTCACTACAGAAAGGGAGCTTATGACATGTTTTCTCCCAAAGTTGTACATTTTTAGTGGGATCATATTATAAAGAAAATTGAACCTGATCCTACAAATGATCAAAGGAACAATATCTCCAAGAGTTAGCGTGTCCTGGACTCTGCTTAACCTCAGACAATCCCAGAACCTTGTCTTTATGGCTTTTCTTACACACCTAGTCTTACACACCTAGAACAACACCACCAGTTGTTGTTCTAATTCAGTAAAAAGACAAAGCTGTATGTAGATTTCTCATAAAAACAAAACCTTTAAAGTAACATAAGATATGCCTTGCATTGAGGGAAACTAAATGCCATATACAGAACGAATATACACACCTGTATTATACTCACACCCTGACACTGTCATCACTATGGTCATTAACAAGGGCCTCATGCCTTTGGAACGCCACCCCTTCTGAAAATTGTTAAGAATCTGAGTTCTCAGCACCCCAGGCTTGCGGGAGTGTTCACAGAGGTTATCCACTTGAGCAATGAAAATGCATCAAACTGTTCTGTAAGGCGGTGGAGTTCACAGATGACTCGTGAGACTACCCAGAGAGAGCAAAATAATTGAGGTTCTAAAACTGTAACTAATTGGGGCACCTGGGTGGCTCGGTGGGTTAAGCCTCTGCCTTTAGTTCGGGTCATGATCTCGGGGTCCTGGGATCCAGCCCCACATAAGGCTTTCTGCTCAGCAGGGAGCCTGCTTCTCCCTCTGCCTGCCTCTTTGTTTACTTGTGATCTCTCTCTCTGTATAATAAATAAAATCTTAAAAAAAAAATCTTAAAAAAAAAACACGTAATTAAGTTAACAATCTTTAAGAAGTTTGCAGTGAGCTCTCAGTTTTGCACATTCTATCTTAACCAGTTTATAGCTTACCAGAGCTAATTTTAAATCCATAAGCGACTCCTTCCAACAATGACGATGCTTATGAACTCTCCAAGAAGGACGACATTAGCGGAGGTATGCGCCAGGTACAAATGAATTTTGAGCACAACACATTTAGAAGGTTGACCTACTATAGCATTAAGTCACTTAGCTTTTTCCAAAGCTAAATTAAAAATGGGTTTTTGAACTTAATTTTAACAAGGGTCTGGGATCACCCGTTCCATCACCCACGTGGCTCACTCGACTAACACTGAATTTTCTGACCTATTTTGTTTTCCAGCTTCCGCCAGCACCTATGTCCCCACGGTGTGCAATGGGCGAGAAGTTCTTGACTCCACCACCTCATCTCTGTGATTGTGAATTCCTGTTCAGTTCTCGTGTTTTTAGACTGTTCGACAAAAGTGCTCGCGCGCAGCTCCGGAATATGGAAACAGAGCAAAAGAACCCTAGTACCTTTTTTTAGAAACAGTACGATAAATTATTTTTGAGGACTGTACAGTATATAGTGATGTGCTAGAATTTTTAGGCTGATTTTAGCGCCCCTATTATTAACGATTCCCCGGGACACGGAAATAACCATTGTTTACAGAGCTGAGCATTGGTGACAGGGTCTGACAGGGTCCATCTAAACAAAAATACGGTGGCAATATTAGGTAACTTTTTTTCCTATGAAGTTTTTTGTAGGTCCTTGTTGTAACTAATCTAGGATGAGTTTCTATGTTGTATATTAAAGTTACATTATGTGTAACAGATTGTTTTTCTCAGCACAAGATAAAAAGCATCTGTATTAATGTAAAAATACCGAGAATAAAACCTTCAAGGTTTTCCAGCATGGTGGATAATGGCTTATTCTTTATTAGTACTCTAAGTAATTGGAATAATATGTTGACTTTAGATTGTTTCTATTTTTAATGTCGGCTGTAATTGTCTCTTGTGCCTCTCTTTACACCTACGTGTGCTCTGAACACAAGCCGTAACCCTTCTAGACAGTTCTGAGCAAATCCGGACTTTGCAGATCACAGAGGTCAGAATTTCACTGATGATACCACAGCTCTGGCAATGCCAGTGGCAGATGACAATGCATACGGGGCTCTTTAAGCCACATCTGTACCGCAGCCCAGAATTTGCCCAAATCGGCCTCTGATACAGTCAGGAGAGGGTTCTTGCATTCTGAATGCAGGCACTGTGACCTGCCAGGGAAGGCGGGATAGCTCTCATTTTCAAAAGCATAAAGATGGGAAACTATCCTAATATAACTATTCTAAACTAACCAGGAAGTTACTGGGAAGGAGGTTGGGAAAGCATCCTATCAACCCATTAGAAAAACACCCTCACCCATGAGCGCTAAATGGGGCAATAAAATGCAGGATATGTTATCATCCAGGGCATTTCCAAAGTCCCAGTAACAATACTCAGGCACACAGGCTTGTCACTAAACTTGAATATTTTACAAAGCTCAATGAAGGAATGAACAGGGAGAGTGTGGATAAAGTAAAACTGGCTCATTCGTACCCATACTTTCCTACTTCCCGTTGTAAACCCTTCAGTCACAAATAGTTTATCAATGTCGGAAAATTCACTAAGAACTCATCTTCCTGCCAGGTCCTGCGCCATGTACCATGACTAGAGAACATACTCACGTCCTGTGGCTGATTTAACAACCTACCACAAATGGTATCACTTAAAGTAACAGAAAAGTTATTCTCTTACAGTTCTGGAGACCAGAAGTCCAAAATCAGAGTGTTGGCAGCGCTGTCCCCCACCGAAGTTCTAGGGGAGAATCCATCCCATGCCTCTTGTCGCTTCTGGGGTTGTCAGCTTCCTTGGCTTGTGGCCCCATCACTCCGGTCTCTGGCTCCATCTTCACATCACCTCCTGTGTGTCTAGCTTCCCCTCTGTGTGCTTCTGATAACAATGGTTGTCACTGCATTTGGGGCCCACCTGGATAGTCCAGGATAATCTCATCATAAGAGCCTTAAATTGTTCATATCTGCAAAGGCCTTTTTTTCCAAATAAAAAAACATTCCCAGGTTCCAGGGGTTAGGATGTAGACCTATCCTATGGCGGGTGGGGCGGGGGGGGGTACTCTTCAGCCCATGACAGAGAGAAGATGTGATGTAGTTACTGCCTTTAAGGACCATAAAGATAGGAAATGATGCTAATGGAAGAAGTGTGACTGAGGAAAACAGTGAGAGGAAGGAGGAGGAGACTTAAGGATAGAAAGGGGGGGCACCTGGGTGGCTTGGTGGATTGGGCCTCTGCCTTCAGCTCAGGTCATGGTCTCGGCGTCCTGGGATCGGGCCCCACATCGGGCTCTCTGCTCAGTGGGGAGCCTGCTTCCCTCTATCTCTGCCTACTTGTGATCTCTCTGTCAGATAGATGAATGGGATCTTTAAAAAAAGAAAGAAAAAAGGATAGAAAGGGCACATGGGGGCGCCTGGGCACGTGGATGGCTCAGTGGGTTAAAGCCTCTGCCTTCGGCTCAGGTCATGATCCCAGGGTCCTGGGATTGAGCCCCGCATGGGGCTCTCTGCTCAGCAGGGAGCCTGCTTCCCTTCCTCTCCCTCTGCCTGTCTCTCTGCCTACTTGTGATCTCTGTCTTTCAAATTAAAAAAAGGGGGGGGCACACGGGCTCAATAATCAGGGCCTGGTTCATTAGGATTTACCAATGTTATTTTTAAAAAATCTAGAAATTGTGAGCAATGGCACACAGCCAACAGGAGTGGGCTTGGAGAACATAAAGTGAGGAGTCAGATGTTTGAAATTCTCTCCTTCCTTCTGAACGCATTTGGATCAGCGATGGAACCAATCCATCCAGAAGTCACCAGATGCTCAAAGACAGCAGTGCAAATCAGTCTCTGAAACTCATATTCAAGGAAGAACCTGGATTGGGGGTAGGGTGGGGGGGAGGACTGGGTAGTAGATTTAAGGCAGTAAATGGCAGAAAAGCATCCTGCTGTGGGGGACAGTAGTGGGAGTGCCAGATACGTGCAACCCGAATGAGCATCTGTTCAAGGTAAAGACTGAGGCCAGGCTGATGGGAGGGAGAATAAACATAATCCATTGATAGGATGTGACAGTTGGAGGAAGGCCGTGTCGGATGGGCGGTTCAGAGACACAGCTGATGCCTAAAAACAATCAAACTGATCGTGGATCTTCTTAAACAAGGCAATGAGGGCATGGGTGAATCTTGAGAACACTGGACTGGGGAGGAGGGTTTTGACCTACGGGCCACTGTACCTTTCACACTCTGCCTGCACACTGCACAGAGAGTAACTGACAGTTCTCGTCGTTTTCTCCTTCCTTGTCCTAAGCCTTGTTTCCTATTGGAAAGAGCCTGACTTAACATGTGATCCCTAGAAATACTTTTTTGGAAAAACATTCAGAGTATGTATGGGAAAACAGCAACTATAAAACAATTTTTACATAAGCCATTTCGAACAAATAGGTTTTGATTTTTTTTTTTTTTTTAAACTCTGGTAAGAACATTTCATCCTTCCAGAACATAAAACTGGTTGAGCGGATCCATCTTTGCAAACTGTTCCTGAGTTTCAGGAAGTCAAGCAGGACGATCTGCCCTACTTATTAACATATCAGAACCTAATGCTATGGGTGACAATCATTGGCATTCGGAGTGTTTACCGTCTCTGAAGTGCTCTGGGTCCTCTCCAGTTTAAGCACTACTAGATCCTCTTGCCCACTCAGATTCATCATGGTAATATAAAAAAGTCCCGTTTTCAAGTTGTGGGGCAAGCTGGTTGGCAGACCACACAAGGGACAGATTAAGAAAGAAGCTGAGAAAGGAGGTGATTCAGACAGGGCACTTTTACAACCTACACCTCCACTTTCCCTGGGCTAGCCGCTGCTTTCCTCACTTAGCCATCACGATAGCTTCAGGCCCCAGAGCTCTTCGCTGTAAGCCTGGAGAAGCCAAGAAAAGTGAGGTGCCAGGAAGATGGAACGGCAGTGTGGGCTCTAACCGCCATAGCGCTAATAACAAACGCCCAAACCTGTGAAGAAGGCAATGATCATCCTGCCTTGTGACACAAAGTTGAGGTTTATAGAACTCCCACTGGTTTAACTCTTTTACTTCACCCAAACAATGTAATCTGAAAGCAGCCATCTGAGATAAAGGAAGAATTCGGCTCCACACCGATACCCACAAGCTATTTTAGACAGAGCTCTTCTTCTAAGACTCATTAATAAGATGAAAATTCCAACAGATTAAAAGCCGAACTGGGACATTTTCTTCAAGGAAATTAGAGGTCCATTTCTCAAGCCACCATCATTAAAGGAGTCCCGTCTTTTGTAGCTCAGTAGGTCTTACAATAGGATTTGGTAAGCGTGTGTGGATGGAGGCGTGTGCTTGTCTGTGGTATCTCCGAACCCGGTTCTCTTAGCAGCAACTATTACACAAATCCCAACAAGAAAAGGTGTGTAAGTCAATCTTGCTGGTTGAATTTGAACCTCCTCACATACTCTAGCTTTATCATTTGCTAGTCAATATCCAGAACTGAGGCCCAAAACGACAAGAGAAATGCAGAAGAGTATCTGGCTTTGCCTTTGTGTAGGTGATCACATCATCAAGGGAGCGTGATGGGTTATTCCCTTCCTGCACATCTCTAGAGACTTGAGAAACTTTTGAGGTGCTAGACACCTAACAGGCCAAATCAGATTCTTCTGCACCGTTTGGTTTGTGGGTGGCAGTGATTAGAACGAATGGTCAGCAAACCATAGCTCGCACGCCAAATCCTAGTCCAGCACCGTTTTCGGAAGGCCTGTGAGCCAAGAATGCTTCCACATTTTTCAAAAGTTGAGGAAAGAATCAAAGAAGACTATGTCATGACAAGTAAAATTGAAATGACACTCAAATTTCCGTGTATATAAATAAAATTTCATTGGCATGCAGCCACGCCCATTGGTTTACATTATTGTCTGGAGCTGCTTTCATACTACAGACTCGCGATAGAGACCACATGTCCTGCAAGGCTGAAAATATTTACTACCTGGTCCTTTACAGCAGCAGTTTGCTGATCTCTCTGATCTAGACAACTAGAGTAGTAGTATCAATTGCGATGGTCATATCCATATCCACGGCAATAGTGGCATCAATTTTCAAATATTTGTCCCCACCTTCAAGTTTTACTTCCTTCATTTATAATCCTAAAAGGAACTCATCTGAAAATGTTAAGATAAAAGAAATAAAATCCAGCAAGAGTGTCATCTCTGGCCAGTCAATGTGAGGGTGGAATCCATTTAACATCCAATGAATGCATCAGATGTTGGGTTGTTTTTTGGGGTTTTTTGGTGTTTTTTTGTTTTGGGGGTTCTTTTTTTGTTGTTGTTTTAGAGTTTACTCACCATGGGACATCTCCTTTAGGGCAACCTGAATTTTAGGACTTCGTCCTTTAAATCTGAGCTAACATCCATCGTTATGATAAGAGATGTGAGGATATTTTCTCTCAAGAGGAAGACCTACTCTACCTTCTGTGTAAAAAAGATAAATGTGAGCAGTACACTGACTTTAAACTTGCCAGTGAAGTCACCTTCCCTCCAAATTCGAGGAAATTTACTTTCATGAGGAAGAGAGAAATGATCTGCTCATAAAGCTTTCATTAGGAATCACCAAGAGCCACATGAAATAGTTCTACTAATAGATGTCAAAAGACAGTTGACTCAATCTGTCTTGAAGAATCAGTCAATCATGACCCATCACCTGGGAACCTAGAGACTCCAGTTCATAAACGGCTGGAGCCGAGCAACTCCTCCACATTACCCTTTAAACCACTTTTTCTCCTTGGGAAGAAAATAATCACAAAACTCTACACAAAAATGCTATGAAACGTTTTTTAATCCTGGAAAGGACTTGATTTACTAGTAACCAAAAAAGGGGAAAAGTCAACAGGAATAAAATTCAGTCTTTTAAATCAAGTGGACACATATCAAAATGCTCAGCATTGTTAAATGGCGTGATGTAATTTACCCATAGAAGACACTGTCTCATCCAGGGGAGAAGCGATTTAAATATGTTTTGACAGAGTGCTAGGAGACACTATAGGCGACAGTGGGCTTAATGTAGTATTTAAGGCTTCAAAACCTGTGCCTTTTAGAAAAATAACCTAGAACTTCTCCAACCATTTTTGAGGGGGAAAAAACAACAAATGTCTATTAAAAGTCACAGAAACATGATTAATTTGTTTATGCCTTCAACATTCCACTAAGTTCCACAAAGGCAAGACATAAAATTACAGTGAATTTTATAGCCAAGATTGGTCTGAATATTTTCCTCATGATATTCTTTCTGTCATACTTCCTCAGTGCTTGGAATAAAATGACAGATCACTGGGATGCAAAGGGGGAAAGACAGCTCCTTTCCAAAGATGGGACTGAGCTGACAAAATCTATTTTATATACCTAAAATTAGAAATAAAATAAATTCTTCAATACAAACTACATTTTCAGAGAGTTCATTAAAAATTAAGGCATTTTTTGACATGTCAGAGATTTTAGTCCAGTGACAGGAGAAGAAAGAAGCTACCCGGGAGCAAATCCCAATTATCCCTATGGCTTGGTACATACACGTGGAACACAGCCAAAGATGAAGAGAGGTGGCAAGGGACTATGTGGAACCTCCTAGCTCTGTCCAGCCTGGACACCTTTGCCAGGGCTCCTCTGAAAAGGAGCATCTCCCATGTATCGTCATTCTTCTGTTTAAATTTTGATCAAGATGGGAAAGGCTCATCAGCAGTTACCAGGATAAATGTGAGCAATGCCAAAATAATTTCTTGTAATAATTTCTTATTAAAAAGCAAGATTTAAGACACTGAATGTGAAAAAGGTTGATGCTAAGTGACGTCCTCCCTGAATTTCACGACAAACAACAAAATCACGGCAACCTCACCTATACTGATGAATCCCACAGCAAAGATGTACACAAAAACAAACATTCATCCAATGATAACAGGATGGTTCAGGGTTTCACCCACCAGTCGAGTAAGTGCAATTATTTATTTTTCTCCCACTTTCCACCAAAATAAAGACATCACCTGCCAAATCAAAAGTTACAAGTCATACTTCCTTGAAAGGCTTGGGGCATATCTTACAAAAACCCTGCCCCTATGGCCTGCCTCTCAGGCAATCACCGGTTTTTTAAAAAAATTATAGATTAAGATCTACAAAGATTACTGTTTATTGAAAACAAACCAGAGCACCTTTGATCATCAGTGGTCAGTAAACTCCCTTTTTCCCAGTTCTAAAACAATAAAGGTTTACACACAATTAGTCAGAGCCAACTTCATTCAAACTTCTTTCAACAGATAATATTCAAGTCGTGCTAATTCTTGTAACCCATCCATCAGAGGAAGTATCACAATTACCTGGATCACTTTTGAGTAAGAACAACACGTATTTCCTAATTACTTATGGTACAACCACATTCTTATTATGAATACAATTAAATGCAGTTTCCCAAAATTGAGTTCCTTCTTTATTTACTCAAAAAGAAAAACTTCTATGGAAGTCATAATCCTCAATGTCTTAGCAGAAAAATAACCATGTAACTTTGATGCTTGATATAGGGCCAGTGTCCCATGAAATTATCCCAATACCTTTGCACAGTTATATGTATTTATACACAAGCCATCCCACTTTCTTCTTCATGGTTTTGCATGTCATTTGATAAACAAGCCTTCTCACTCATTTGAAATTATACTTCCAGAATTACATAAATGGTCTTAAGCCATTTGATTTCCATAATACCATCAGCTTGTTTGTTTTAATGGAAAGTCAGGCTTCTCTTTGCCTTTTTTTTTTTTTTTAAATATTCCTTCAAGTCTTTCAGTCAAGCCCTTCTTACCAGTTCCAACAAGGATGAAATTCCAAAGGCAAATGTAAGTTTAGATAACCCAAACACATGTTTACATGTTTATTCTTCCTGAAAGGTTACTGCTTACTTAGGCTTCTGAAATCAAGAAAGACCCTATGAAAAATGAAAAATTTATTGTCTTTGTTCACCATTTTTTAATAGAAAAGATGTTTTAAGGTCTGTCAGGAAAATAAATAATGGGAAAAAAACTATACCTTAAAATTTTTCAAATCTTCCCCCAAACTATAAACAAAGAAAAGACATAAATAGAATCACAATGCATATGCTCACATCTGCCCTCCGAAGCACACTTTTTATGTAGAAGTTATAAAGAATAAAAGTTACCCATTAATTATATGGCATGCATCAGCAGTGCGCTGGTGGGCTTAACTTCGGTTTTCAGTTATGTCTATTTACAGATTAATCTCTTCCTGAGTTGAGTTTCATCTTCCATTGAGACCCAAGCCATTTGCTTTTGTATTTTTGGCAAAATACTTGACCATGTGATAAGGCAATCAACCGTTTCAACCTCCTTCCCTTTTCAGCGGTATGGCCCTCTGTGAGATCACCAACGTGCCGGATACGAAGAGAGGATCTAAGCTACGGTCCTGTAGAACTAGAGATCAGGTTTCTGTGTTCATTAGTCTGAAGGCTACAGCACTGTCTTTTCATAAATTTGGGGATCTTGAGGATTTCAGTTGAACAGATTCGAAATGGTCTTCTTTTTCCTATGAAGTAAAAAACATTGAAGCAAAATCAATTCATTCAAATTCCACTAAGATTTTAGGATTTTATGGGTCCAGAAGGAAAGTTCTGGAAATCATTTTAATCTACATACCTGCCAGTTGTGATTAGGATTTTACATTTAAGGAGAGTGGCAGATATAAAACAGATAGCATCCCTACCCTGAAGGACGCTTTTGATGGCCAGGAAATAAGACAGACAATCCAAAAATAGAGGCAAACACATGATCACAATAGATAACCAAAAAATACACTTCAAAAAAAAATATTTTTGCGAAGAAACCACTGAGACCAGACCCTTCCTAAGGCAATATCTGACCTGGGTGCTGAAACAGATGCCCTTCCATATGAATTTTGGACAAGAGAACTGACAAGCTATATATTCACAAGATACATAGAATACATAGTAAGAAGAAGGACAGCAGAAATAAATAAGAACAGCAGTAAGACATAAGATCCTTTGGGTTCGCTGACATGTTTTAGGAAAATCTTTTGGGTATATACCTTCTAAAGATTAAAAACAAGTCATCTTAGATAAAAAAGCAAAAATTTAACTCAGACATATCATTGCTGACTTTTGTTGCCTATTATATTAAAAACGCAGCCTATTAAAATAAGCACTTCTTTAATGGGGAAAAAGAGAATTAAGTGAAGAGATTTCTCTTAATGTTTCACTGTGAAAGTCAGGAAAAACTTTCTGGAGTCTGCTGGAATGGAGTGGGGGGACTATGCTTTCAAACAGAGTAACAATGAAGAGAACTAGGAGTATTTTAAAATAAAGGAAATGGGGGGGGGGCAATCCTAGGTGCAAACATATGTGTGTCTGAAGTAGAGAAATGCAATGAGAAAATAAAAGTGAGTAAAGTCTGAGTATCTGTCAGAAAAAAATAAGGCAACTTTTGTGCTTTCTCTCATTTGAGTGGGGAAGTCCAAGACTTCAAACAAGCTTTCGGGCTACAGGGAAAGGAGTATATGAAAAACGTCACATGAACACCACCATCTCACTTTCCCTTGCCTGCGCTGAGATGATGTGCCTGTGGGAGGGCAGACCGCACATCTCCTTTGTGCTCTCACTCACTCACTCACTCGCTCTGAAGAAGTTTGCCTGGAGTCTCATGTTGACCAGACGGCATTTTATTGAAATAACCGTTGATAATTCCAGTGTTTATTAAGCCCCAATGCACTGCAGGAATAGGACTAAACTTTAGGGACACAAACTGTCTGTCCTCAAGGAGCTTACAGTGTATTGTGGGAAAGAGCATTAGGGTACCAGGAATAAACTAGAAAGGAAATCTGAGATTTTTATGATCTTTCCTTGAGAAGATTTGATTCAATATATTCCAGAGGGGAGAAGGGGAAGAGGCCTATTGGTGATCCTAAAGCTACGATTTGAAAATAAACACTGAAAACACTCTATAAAATCATGTTATTAGCATCCTAGGGCTTTAGATGTTGTGTCCTCTTTGTTCACATGGGATTTTGCTCCTATTATTGAGAAGGTGGGATATATATATACTTACACATTTGTGTGTGTGTGTGTGTGTGTGTGTGTACTTAGCACCACTGAGACTTATAGATGACAAGAACTGTAGCTTATTCATTTTTAAAATTCCCAAAACATGGCTCCAGGCCTAGTACATGGTAGGCTGTCACTGCTTATGCAAATGTACTGAAATGCCACATTTCAGAAGGGAGAACACCGGACTGAAACTCAGGAGATGAGTTCTTTTTTATAAAGGCATTTCTTTCTTTTTTTTTTTTAAGATTTTATTTATTTGACAGACAGAGATCACAAGTAGGCAGAGAGGCAGGCAGAGAGAGAGAGGGGAGGAAGCAGGTTCCCTGCTGAGCAGAGAGCCCGATGTGGGACTCGATCCCAGGACCCTGGGATCATGACCTGAGCCGAAGGCAGAGGCTTTAACCCACTGCGCCACCCAGGCGCCCCAGGAGATGAGTTCTTAATTCCTACCTAATCCTCTCTTAGACAAAGAAAGGAACTCCCTAGATATCAGTTTACTCAAGTATGACATAAAAATGCCATACAAATGATTTTTCTGAGTTCTAAATTCAAGAATTTATTTAAAAACCAACTTCCCCCAGAAGCTTCTCCTTCCCTGTCACTGCCTTATTGTACTCCCTACTCTGTACTCCAAGGGACCCTGTGTAATGTTCTCATCACACTGGATAATGGTATGTGTCTGTGAATGATGTTCATGTGTCGTGTACTAATAAACCAGATAGTCTCTGACATAAGAAACAGTATCTAATTTGACAAAGCACCAAACCCAGGCAGGATGTCTATCAGATAGTATCCCATGAGTGATGATGGAACAAACAAAAAAAAAAAGAAAAAAAACAAAAATCAAAAAACCCTGAAGACACATTTTAATAGTCGCTGAGAAAAGCCAAGAAAAGTAAACCCGTTAAAAAAAAAAAACAAAAAAAAACACATCCAGTGTTTTTTGGGAGGAAAATACCAATTAATGTTTGACTTTAGGACAGGAATAAACATATGTATAAGATAGAGCAGATCTAGGGACGCCTGGGTGGCTCAGTTGGTTGGACGACTGCCTTCGGCTCAGGTCATGATCCCGGAGGCCCGGGATCGAGTCCCGCATCGGGCTCCCAGCTCCACAGGGAGTCTGCTTCTCCCTCTGACCTTCTCCTCGCTCATGCTCTCTCACTGCCTCTCTCCCAAATAAATAAATAAATAAAATCTTTAAAAAAAAAAAAAAAAAGATAGAACAGATCTTAAATGACATAACAGTTAAGAAGTTTTACAACCATTTTCGCTCCACAGAGCCAGGAACAACACATTTTTTAAATGGGACACGCAGTAAGACTTGTCTAATGATATTAATAGCAGATTTAGTCATAGCTACGTATTGGAAATAGCCCAAGTATTCATCAAGAGAACCGTAAAAAATTTTGGCAAATCCATACAATAGAATACTAATCCTGGATAAAATGGAATCTACCACTGATTAACACAGGGTAGATACATCTCAAAAATGTTTTTCTGAATGAAAGAAAACTTATACAAAATACTATATACTGTGTAATTACAGTTATATGAAGTTCTAAAACAGACAAAACAAATCTACGGTTTAAAAAAATCACTACAGTAGTTTCCTCTAGGGGGTGACAATGAGGATCAATTTCATGCAAAGGACATGAGTCCACTTCCAGGGATAAGGTTAATATTCTATTTTTTGATAGGATTTGGGGTGACTCAAGAATATGCACTTCCCTAGGGTTCATCAGATTGCACACTTGTTATGTGGGCATTTCACTCTATGTGAACATTGTCCCTTAGAAAAAACTGAAAATATTGAATTCTCTCATCAATTATACGTATCCTGCAGTATTCAGTTGTGAAATGTATTGAATCCCGCAGTTTACTTTGAAATGCATCAAAAAGATTTATTGGTAAATGAATATAGAGATAGAGATTTAGAAAGATAGGTAATAAGTCAAATATAGTAAAATTTAGGTGGTGGGTATGTGGGTGTACCGTTGCACAATTCTTTCAGTTTTTCCATAGTATTTTAAATTTTCATTGAAATGATTTTTTAAATTATTATGGCAATTAAAATTGCTATTCAAAACAAAAAGTGGTGCACTCAACCTTCTCAGGGAGAAAGACTTTATCCTCCACCATGCTTCTTGTGACTGTTTTCAGGAATCTTTCAAGCTTTCAATTCTATGGCTATAAAATAACAATGAAGGAGGTACTGCAAGAGGAGGAAACACTTTAAAGTTTATTAGTACTTGTAATTCCTGGGGAGCCTGGGTGACTCAGCCGGTTAAGCGTCTGCCTTCAGCTCAGGTCATGATCCCAGGGTTCTGGGTTTGAGTCCCACAACGGGCTCCTTGCTTAGTGGGAAGCCTGCTTCTTCTCCTCCCTCCCTCTGCCCCTCCCCTTCCCCTGCTTGTGTTCTCTCTGGCTCTCTGTCAAATAAACAAAAATCACTTTTCCTCAAAATCTTTTCTGGGACCTGAATGCTTCCTCAATTACAAAACAACGCCCTCACAAAGAGGGAATCACAAGATCAAATCAGGCAAGAGAAGTCTAAGTATACTGACGATGGTAAGTCATTCTCCATGGGTCTCTCTTGTTTCTGGAAGTCTTCTGAGGAAGACATTAATTGCCCTTCATGGTACACAATCTTCTCAAAGCTGTTTATATTACAAAAAGCCTTGGAAGAACACAAGAAAAGTTTGCTTGCAGCCCTGATATTGTCTCCCCCTGCGGAGCCAATGGCAGACATGCTTCCTGACTGTTAGAAAAGATTGACTCCCCAAGCTAAGAGCTCGTTTCTACAACACAACACACTGTATCACCTAGGCCACCTCACTCTGTGGGAGGTGGGGCCTGAGGAAACAAAATAAGCATTCATTTTGGCCACTGCTACTGCTGTGAATAATAGACTTGTTTTATTTCTGACCCAGGAGACTCCTTTCTTCAAAATGTCCATACAAGTATGCAGGCTAATTTGTTGGCTAGCAAATATAGTGCAATTTCATAACCATTGTAGTTCCTCGCTGTTTTGCTGATGAGGATGGAAAATTGATGGGTGTCTTTTCAGTAGAATAACTATGACAGCCTCACATATTGTTTAGAAAGATTTGAGCAAAGTCCGTGAGACTTAGCAACGAACATGGTGATCAAACTGTATGATCAACGAGGCAATTAAAGTTCTCCATTTCACTGCCTGGAAGTGGAAAGGAACCGGGGAGGTTGTTGTAGGCTGAATTCTGGGAAGTGGTTCCAAGAGTTCATGGTTCAGCTGCCTGAATGGTAGCCTGGATACTGTTAATCCTCCTCTGAGTAAAAGGACTTTCTCACCAATCAGGCCATCAATTGCAGGTGTGCTCCTTGGTAACAAGTAGTACTAAAATGCAACCTGACAGGAAAAGGTTTCACCCCCTTTCACAAGAGGTTACAGAGACATGCACCAACAATGACCCTTAAAGAAAAAGCAGAAACCACTTACAGGCAGAAACTAGGTGAACTGTTACATTTTGACTGGTTCTCTTTGGAGATGATGTGGCAGGAGTCAATGGTCATTAAGAATGTCGCAAGAGCTGGGCCATCCTTGTGCTAAACACCTCTTGTGCTCTATCATGCCAACTTTGGATATGTTCAAAGATGACAGTAAAAGGTCTCAGAGATTTTGTAGTGGATCCCGATGGCAGTAAGAGAGCTTTGGCCTTCTTTAGCAGATTTCCCTGAGGAATTCCTGCAGGAAAATCTAGGGAGGGACTGACTAGCACTGGGGCTCTTAGTGCCCGGAAGGTCACTGGAGAATGAGAAACTGACCCAAAGGAATCTTAATAAGTTAATATGACCAGCCCCACCCTAGAAGCTTCCCCTGTCCTTTATTTTAAAACCAGGCAATAATTTAGATTTATGAAAATGGAACAAGAAATAAAGTGGATTCCCTTATTTTGAAAAAGGCTCCAACATGCAAGTCACACCTAAATCAATAAAAGACAAAACACTTCCAGCGTCAGCCCGAAATCAATCCAGCTGGGACTGAGACAAGGAGGAGTCCTAACGCTGAAATAGACGATGTCAGGAATGGTAACCTTGCCACGCAACACAGGATTTTGGGTGGACCAAAACACTGGAAGTTTGCTTGAGCAACTGCTGTGCTGCTTAAAAACAAAAGCAAATGCTTTTGCTTGCTATTGTCACAGAAACTGTCTTTCTCTCTCCACCCTTAACCTCTTCCTCCTCATCTCTCTCATCTCTCTTTGGCTGCTTTATGGAGAAAGATGATTAGTTTTTCTGTCACCAAGAGGGCCTGAAGGCCAGACACAACCATCTACATCAGCTAGGGAGCCTTGAGGAGGGGAAGGATTCAAACATTTATGACCATCCTACCAGAACCGGTGATGGGAGAGGGACATGTGAATTCCATTAATGGGGGTTAAGAAGGTTCTCAGCAGGGAAGCTAAGATAACGGGACCTTGTGTGATGAGTTCTGCAGGACTATCCAAGACGCTGCTGTTGTTGCTTCTACATCCAGAAATCTAGTAGGAATGGATGGTACATACATACACATCCTCCTCTCCTAAGTACCAGTGGTGATTCCCATGGAGAGGAGAGATAGCAGGGCATTGCAAGAGCTCCTAATTCCTCCACCGTTTGCAACAACTGTCTGTGTCAGGATTACACACAAGCGTCTCTACTGGCCGATGCCGAAATGTGTCACGATGTAAACGATGAAATGTCAGTGTCAAGTCAAAAGTCTCAGTCTCAACCACAACAAAGGTGGCTGATAACACCCCCCACCCCCACCACCAAAATTCAGGAAACTGCTATGTAAGTAAAGTTTCTTGAGACGACGTGACCAGATTTGCAATGCTAACTCTATCGGCCAGTCATGCAGGAACAGTCCAGCGCTTGTTTAGACGCTCTGCTACTGGAGACAGCATGGCCTCACTTAAACAGGCTTCCTGGTCTTCAGCAAGCTGAATCATGCTCTCCACCTTTGTGGCCTCACAGCCCTAATGACCAATTTGGGATAGAATTCTCAGTGACTGCTGATTCTGACAATTAATCACTTCAGCAATGGAAACGAGCCTGCCTCAGAGGCATCTTTGGGCATTTTAGATTCATTACCTTGATATGGCTACCAGGTATAGCCCTTCTGAAAAGCAGCTATTAGCTTATAACTGAGTTCTTGT
Source organism: Mellivora capensis (assembly GCA_004024625.1). Lineage (NCBI taxonomy): Eukaryota > Metazoa > Chordata > Mammalia > Carnivora > Mustelidae > Mellivora > Mellivora capensis. Next base: position 79,569 of record PISX010002484.1, on the reverse strand, counting down.
CAAAACTGAAAGCCATTCCTGTGCACATCTTGTGAGTCTATAGCCTGATGGTCACATTCACGGTGGGTCAGCAAGGTGGCAAAGACCTAATAAGTCTCACTTGTCAAATATAAGTGGTATATTCAAGAATATGGCTGGTCCTGCCCAGCGGCATCTCAATCTCACATGAAAAAAGGGCAACATACCCCTTTAGGGCAACTTTATCTCTTACTCTACCACCGAAAATGAACCCACTGGCTCCAATCCTTGGTTTATCTAAATTCTACCTTATGTCTGGGCCTGATTCACTGATGGTTTGCAAGAGTGGAAACCCAGTGGGTGTCCACCAGCGGCTGTAGCTGTCCTATCTCAGCACCAAGTATACGTAACTGAAAACCTACAAAATTGTTTGGCCTAGTGGGCTGAACCCACAGCCATTCTCATAGCTGTGGCCAGTACTTATCTTGATAAATCTTATTAGATCACCACTAACTGTTGAGCTATCACCAAGTATCAATACATTATTTGGTCTGTCACTTGGAAAACTATAGACTTAACACATCAAATTTACTCCTCTCTGTGACAACAAATTCCAGAAACAAATCTCAGCTGATCAAATCATCTGGGTCACTCATGTAGATACTGGGTCACTCATGATCTGAAAAGATCAAAGAGAATTAAGCACACAATAGAGATTGCATAGGACAGACTGCCACAATGCGGCACGGACCCATCATTCTGCCTGCCATAGCAATGAATCTGCCATCACAAACTGGGCACAAAGTAAAGGACTCTTTTGCAGATGCAGAGTTTACCAAGCATGCAAGACTCAGGATTCATGCCCGGAACTGACATGTTTTTCCATAGCAAAATGATGGTCACACCTCTGATCACTTCTTTGGGGTATCAGTAGTGCCTTACCTCTTTTGACACCTGTTCACGTTATGGGGTTGCCGTTCCAGTCAGATCTGCTAACTCGAGCCACACCACTATGGCCCTTGAGAACAATCTTTTTCGTGTTTGTGACTTTATGGATTGTTTTCAGTCTAACAATGGTGCCCTTTATATTACAAAAGCTACCTGAAAATGGGCTGACCATAGAGGTGTTCAATGGATCTTCAATACCTCATACTGTTAAAAGGTATCATTGAGCACGACAAGGGCCTTTTCAAAATTGAATCAAAAACATTTCTGACTCTATCTCCCCGCTACTTCCTCCTGGTCCACATAGTTAATAAGGTCGTTTAGTTACTAAACATGCTAGTCCCCAGAAAGGATCATCTCCTCTGGGCTGTGTCATGTATAATTATTGGTAAAAAGGTTAAGGTTATATGCACTTATATAAGGTTATATACACTTACATTAAAACCCAGGATTCTACCCTGTCCACTTACAGACATAAGGTGTCCATTTTACTTAAGCAACCCCTAGAATGTCAGGTGGTAGCTCTGCCAGAAGGTAGTCTAGGAGATTCAAATACAATCCTAATGTAGCCACCTGTATTGTTTTATTGAAATGTCATGATTCTAGATCAAAAGGATAATAACCACTTGGTTGACTACACAGCTCATCAAGACCTCCTACCATAGCCCACACAAAGGTAGAAGACCCATTTTGTCTCCATCATAAGTTTTTTTAAATGCCTTTGTCCCTCTTGCACTTGAATGTTCTGGAGCAGAGGTCTAGGTTCCAATAAGGGATAAGCAGAAATAAGATGAAATTTTAGCTAAAATGGGAAAAACTTATTTTTGGCAGTGGAAGAAGATCAACAATGCAGTCTGATAATGAGGTGCCGAGAGGGCAGATACCTTAGACCCTGAGAGGTATGAAGGATAGTGCATTAGTGCTCCTCTCTCAAACTGCTGCAAGTACTTTAAACTTAATCAAAGACTAGGTCCACCATACCCATCAGATAGAAGTCCCTTTAAACTTACTGAGAAATCTATAAGAAATAGCAGGAAATGACCCCACCTTCTGCCCCAAATAACAACATCAACACCAACATTCCCATTGCCACTGCTCAGTCCTTCCATGGAGTGAACAAGCACCACCCAGTTTCCAGCATAGACCAACAGGAGAAGTTGGACTGACAGTCCTTAAGCAGCCTCTCAAAAACAAAGAAGAGACACAAGTATGTGAAGTAAATTGGGAACCCTAAGGTTTATGAACCAGCAAGAGGGCTGCAGGAACCATCAGGCTATATTGCCTAACTAATGCAGGTCCCACTTGGTGTCTCCAACAACCATCTGTAAGACTTTCTTTCCAAAGGCACCCTGTGTACCTTTAGGACTGTACTTCTTGTGTAGAAGCCAGTCATTAACTTGTACCCTACAAGGGGTCGTAAGTGGTCATAATTCAACTATTCATGGAAATAGTCCCAACATATCATCAACCTTTAGACAACTTCAAGAATTTTCAAAATGAGACTACTGTGGGTTATTCAGGGATCTCTGAAGGGGTAACTGGTGTTATTCCTATTCATCTTATAGGCAGTTATTCAATCAGAAAAGATGGTAAAAAAATTGTCTCTGAGTTAGAGTATGACATGCCACCACCTCAGCCTCTGAAGACATTTAGGTCAACATCAACTCATGGTTCAAACATTATTATGGATGATGTAATTGCCCTCAACTTCACCCTTAAGGGTCAAGAGGAAGTCTGTGCAGTCACTCATCTCTTTTGGGTATCTGGAATGCCATCATCCTGTTCACTAAGTTCCCCTACCATGGCCATATACACAAAAGTGGGAGATATGTTGGGTTCTGAAAATTTCTGAAAATACCTTTGACCCTCTTCCACATGAATCTTACAGAGGAAAGATCTCAGTGCCAATGGAAAGGTCTCAGGCTGAGTAGAAAGGTCAATACTGGGACTTAAAGCTGCCTAGCTTTCTAAGGTGGACCCTCATGGTTTATGGGATTTATTCAGCTAGTTGGATCTGGGAGCCTGGGGCTACGTTTGAAGTCAATAATTCAGGTTCATCTCATCTTGCTGTTTGGTGTCCTAATGGTAGTAGCTTTATTTAAATGATGTATGCAGTAAATTGGCCAGATGTGAGCCCAGCCTCAGTCAAACAGATTAAACAGAATGGTGGACAGCATGCTGTACTAAGGGGAAAATTTACCAGGAGCCAAGATGGTGTAGAAATAAGGTTTGGATATCTTGGGGAGACAATTCTCCATGGTTCCTTTGCATTTCTGTAGATCTTATGAACAGTACAGTGATTTCCCTTTGCTTAAGACCATCTTTTTAAGGATCTTTGTATAAAAAGCAGCCTTAGAAGTTCAAGGAATTGTATTTTTCCAGAGCATATGGCAGGAAATGGAGTCTCCCTCTGAAGCGATGAACATACACACTGTCTAGTACAGTAACAGTAATATCTCTCTTTGCAGGAAAGGACTGGCATGATTACTGCCCATTCAAAAAAAGTCAGGTTCCCAAAGCCTAGAGTTCCTTTCCTGTAATGCAAGCCACTGTGTGTGTGTGTGTCATCAGTTCCTGTTCACAGAGCCCTGAGGAAAGTGGGGTTTGGGGAACTGGTACGAATGTTATTACCCTGGCTAGTGTGTCCACTGGGAGCACTGAGTGCTCTGTCTCTGACCAGGAGTCTTGTGCCTCCTAAATTGTCCATGAAAGAGTGGCAGGCTCATTTGTTACCTTGCAAGTAGGATGAAATCTCAGTTCTTGACACTAGCTATACATTTGTTATTCTGTAGCAAAAACCTCCTTCCTAAAGTACAACAGTGAAAACTAACATCCAAAGTTAAATCACCATTAGAAGGGGAGTACGGCTTATTCATTTTGTTTTAAATCATCCTTTATAATATATTTATGTGCTTAAATTAGGAGAGTAAAAGGAAATAGTTACTGAAACATTCTTAATAAATGTAATCTTTTGTTACCTGTCCTTCCTGCTGAAAATCATTTGAAACACATCATTTCTTCTGTTTCATTCTATTTGTACACAGGTAATTTCTCATCTTTTAAGTCAATGGTGAAGAATGTCAACAAAATGTGTTTACAAATAATATTTAAGGCTTAGTGTTAATCTGTTTGGATACTGTAATCATTTCAAAGCTGACAAATGTGATGGCATCTGATATACCTTTAGTACCTCAACAGTTTATATAATTTTACTTTTTCTATGTGAAAAAAACATGTTACAAAATAAAATACAAAACAAAACAAACAAAAAGAATGAGTGGATAAGATCTTTTTAACTTAAAATTTTTAATATTAGAAAACAACACATTATCTTTGTGAAAATTCAATTATAAAAATGTACCACTTCAAAAACTAAAGACTCCCATTGGTTCAAGCCTCCCCCAAAGCAGCCATTGTTCATAGTCTGCTTTGCAAAGACTAACATAAATTGATCTTTAATAGATATTAAGAGTCTCTGTGTTGTTTTTACTTTATTTCTCTTGAACCTATGGACATACATATGTCCATTTCTACTAGTTGCATAGTCACACAGGACTCCACTTTGCTATATGGAAATTTCTTATCAATTCCTTCTTCATAGTGTATAAGGTTGTTTCTACTCTGTTAACGGGGAGGGGGGAACAACGCTGCAGTGAATAATCTTATATGTATATCCTTGTGTACTTCTTTTAATTATTAACATATAATGTATTATTTGTTTCAGGGGTACAGGTCTGTGATTCATCAGTCTTACACAATACACAGTGCTCATTCCCCAATATCCTTGTGTACTTCTAAGATTATTTCTGTTGGATACATATCCATGGAGAGAAAGACTGAATGACAGGGTTGTATGAAAGTTACTCTTAGGTTACGACGGCCCTTTTTAATAAATGCACAGTAATACAGGTTAAAATTTTGCTCTCACCTTTGTTGCCAAAGATTTAAGTTTTCCCAATAGTGACTGTTTATTGGAATATACAACTTCTTCCTCATTGTCTTCTCCTTCCATGATAGCACAACTGTCTGCCGCTGGGAGTTCACATTCTTTGGAGTTAGTTGTCATCACCAATTTGGAATATTTGTACTCCAGTCTAAGTGATGGTAAATAAATAAAGTGGCTGTTTAATACAAATTAATACCAATTTAGGTGGTCATACACCACCTTGTTAAATGCTCTTGTGGTAAAGTTGCTCTACTAAGCAATGTCCCTACCTACAGCCAAAGCACTATGAGCTCCCATTTACCTACCATCGACACACAAATCTCTTCCAGGATTTCAGAGAATCATGGCAGTATAGTTAGCTCTATCAATTATTGTACATTGATTAAATTCTTCAATTATGAAGAACTTTTTAAAAACAAAGAGAAACTGTGAAGTCTGAATGCGTTTTCTTAATATATCAATATTTGGAAGCTTGGGCACTATATGATTTTCCAAAGTTTAGTTCATAAGAATAAGAATACCACCGAGGTCAGTGATCTGGTCTTTCTTGTTTCTGTACATACCTCATTCCTTTCAATTCACCACCTTGGATATTATAATGGCCTTGTGATACGACAATACAGAACTTTCAGAGCCCCCCGATATATAATCATTTTAGAAGAGTCAAATCTCATAACAGATGAATATATATTCAGGAAGCAGACTCAATATTCAACCCTAGATTCCTGAAGTCCTGGAATAAATACAGATTGCATTTGCCTACATACTTAGTTGTCTCACAAGAAACTGAAAAACATCGGGGCAAGAAGACACAATGTTGTCATGAAAAGAAAAATACACGCAGAGAGAAAACCTGACCTGTCATCTCAGCTCTGCTCCCATTTACTTGAATAACCCAGAGCCTCCATTTTTCTCTATTTCATAACAAATAAGTCTAATCCAATCACCTCTAATGTTCTACCATCTATTAGCAGAATAATGATCATTCCCGTTTCCTTTCTTAAAGGTCTTTCCTATAACTCCTTCATAGGAGCAGTTTATCTTTCTGAGAAAAACTATTGGATGTAACAACAATTAGGTCTAACATTTTCACAACAAAAGAGATCCTTCAGTTCTAACATGGTCACTTCAATGAGGTTACTTACTTCTGATTCTTTTTCCAGAAGTAGCAAGTTAGAGCCACCAGCAAAACCGCGGTGAATGCTCCCACACCTGCTCCCACTTTCAGCCAGAAGTCAACTGTTTCGCAGGTTGACAACTTTTTCTCAGGCAAAGAAACTCCTTTAATGCACCATTTAGGTTCATTCCATACATACAAGGTTTCCTTTAAAAACACACACACACATAGATGACATGTGAAATGAGATTAGAAGGAGAAGGGTTCTGTCCCTTATTCATAGTACACATAGAGGATTTCTCGGCATGCATCTACTAGAAGAAGCTCCAGAAAGAGAAGAAAGAGATAGAGAAGAGAATGAAAAAGGAAATAATGAACAAAAACACAACAAAACCAAATAAAAACATGAATTGCCAGATCACGAGGCTTGGTCCATCTGAGGATGTTGAATAAAAAGGACTCTGTCTGGACATACCATTTGAGCTTTTTTGCTCAAATTTCTTATGATCCTTGACTTTTTTTTTTTTTAAGATTTTATTTATTTATTTGACAGAGAGAGTGAGAGAGCACAAGCAGAGGGGAACAGTGGGGAGAAAAAGAGGTAGAAGCAGACTCCCTGCCAAGCAAGGAGCCTGATGTGGGACTCAATCCCAGGACCTTTAGGATCATGACCTGAGCCAAAGGCAGATGCCCAACCATCTGAGCCACTCAGGTGCCCGATTCCTGACTTCTTAGTCATGTTTTTAATTGAAAGCTTAGGTTGTTTAATATAGTTAAGGGGAATAGGTACCACCCACCCATGCTGTACACATTTCCCCCACCAAGTGTCTCCCCTGAGAAGAAGAGCAAACTCTGGACCCAGGACAGGCAGGCACACCATGATGAGCAGGCATGGGTAAGTGGTAGGGGGGCAGGCACAGAGAGCGCACCTTTATTTTCCACACATTATTCTGGGTCATCACTGCCCACAGTAGGTCCTTACTTTTATCCTCCCAAACCAAATGATTCAGTGTTGTTAGAACAATGTTTTTCCAAACTGCAAGTGGCAACTAACTAGGGAATAATAAAATCAATATACTGAATATTAATGATTTTTTAAAAGATTTTATTTATTTATTTGATGGAGAGAGAGAGCTCACAAGTAGGCAGAAAGGCAGGCAGAGCGGGGGAGGGAAGCAGGCTCCCTGCTGAGCAGAGAGCCCAATGTGGGGCTCAATCCCAGCACCCTGAGATCATGACCTGAGCAGAAGGCAGAGGCTTAACCCACTGAGCCATCCAGGTGCCCCAATATTAATGATTTCTTTTCAGATAAATAGATCAGATAACACTAACCTGAAACAAAAATTAAAGGACCGGGGGCACCTGGATGGCTCAGTGGATTAGGGCCTCTGCCTTTGGCTCGGGTCATGGTCCCAGAGTCCAGGGATCGAGCCCCGTGTCGGTCTCTCTGCTAGACAGGGAGCCTGCTTTCCCCTCTCTTTCTCTCTCTGCCTGCCTCTCTGACTACTTGTGATCTCTGTCTGTCAAATAAATAAAATCTTTAAAAATTTTAAAAAAAAATTAAAGGACGATGCATGCTTCTTTTAATAGTTCAACAAATATAATGACCAGTAGTAAATTGTGTGATGATTATATCCAGGGACATTTTTAAAGGACATGGAAGACTCAATTTTTTTATCATTGTATCAATTAAATTTTCTGGTGTCTGATGGTCACTTTAATAATATCCTAACAGGGGTTGCCTGTGTGGCTCAAGTCAGTTAAGCGTCTGTTTTGGCTCCGGTTATGATCCTGGGGTCCTGGGATTGAGTCCCGCATTGGGCTCCTTGATCAGCAGGGAGCCTGCTTCTCCCTCTCCCTCTGCCTGCCTCTCCCCCTGCTTGTGCTTGCTCTCTTTCTGTCAAATAAATAAACAAAATCTTTTAAATAATAATAATAATAATACTAATAATATCCTAACAAAAGTATAACACCCTAATGTATAATTTTATTGTACAAGCACACACATTTCTGCAATTAAACATGAAGTACAGGAGAATAGTATTTACTTTAAGGAAAAGTTTCAACGAAGTTTTGGATAAGAATTCTCAGGTTTTTTTAGAAAAGTCATTAGTAATTGAAATTTTTTTACTGCATGACAACTCTAACATTTTCATTAAATTTAATGTAAAAAAACCACTTTTAAAATGGTTCACATTATTTTTATAAGAATGAGATGAGAAATGAGGGGCATGTTCAAATACAAATGCTACTTCTCTAAGTGTAAACAAGGGCAACAGAGAGAAAAACGTTAACTCTAGTCAGCACATGATGGCTTCATGTGAAGCGTGTTCTAACAAAAAACGACCCTCCAGGGGCGCCTGGGTGACTCAGTCTGTTAAGCGTCTGTCTGTCGTCGGCTCAAGTCCTGATCTGAGATTCCTGGGATCGAGCCCAGCACCCTGCTCAGCAGGAAGCCTGCTTCTCCCTCTCCCAGTTCCCCTGCTTGTATTCCCTCTCTCGCTGTTTCTCCCTTTGTCAAGTAAATAAAATCTTAAAAAAAAAAAAGACTGTGCAATACATTATATAGTTTTATCAAATGTGCAACAGCAGTGAAAATGGCAAAGCTCTAATGTCTAATGACAGTCATAAACAAAATGTTAAAACTTTGGATTAAAAAATACTTGTAAACCCAGAGTACTTAACTTTTCCATAAGCTCCCAAATTGTTCAGGAAAAAAAAAAAAAAAAAGAGCAAGCTATTGGCCAAATTTCTCAGTCATTCCCTAATTATTAATTAGAATGCCTTATCCCTTCATCCAGTCGCGTGTCATTGACAAAGGAGAAAATGGTTGACTCCGCAGCTGAAAATTGTCTTCTTCCAGTATTCTGGGATATTTTGCAAACAGGGTGAGATAAACTTGATGATAAGCTTAAAAATATCCCTCTCAGTGATAACACAGTATCTCTTCAAATCTGCACGACTGGGTGACATTTAGAAGTAATGCTTACTACACACACTGAGAACCTGGCATAGATTTCTAAGATCCAGTTGATAAGAACACTTTTCCCACAAGTTGTGCCACTCTCTTAGTTTACAAACCTCTCTGTGGAGGGCTTGTTGTAATGTGTAAACTTAACTTCATACACACCTAGATTAGATACATTTACAGAATTGGGAAAATATACTCTTAGTCAAGACAGAGAGAAAACCTGTAAAGTATGGAGCAGGAAATACAGGGAAATTGTTAAAAAAAAAATTAAATGATACAGGGGCGCCTTGGTGGCTCAGTGGTTAAAGCCTCTGCCTTCAGCTCAAGTCATGATCCCAGGGTCCTGGGATCGAGCCCCACATCGGGCTCTCTGCTCCGCAGGGAGCCTGCTTCCTCCTCTCTCTCTGCCTGCCTCTCCGCCTACTCGTGATCTCTGTCTGTCAAATAAATAAATAAAATCTTTAAAAAAAATTAAGTGATACACATTAGTGATATTTTGCAATCACTGTATTTTTCTCTCCCATGAGGCTTCAGGCATCCAAAAAAATCGACCCTTGCTCCTGAACCTACTGCAGTCCCCCCTTATCTGCAGTTTGACTTTCTGTGGGTTCAGGTAGGAAGCACATGATCCTCCTGATTTATCATCAGAAAGTCCACAGCAGCCTCATGCTCTGTCACGTCCCTGCAACATAAAACTCACTGAAGAGCAGACTTTTGGGGGCACCTGGGTGGCTCAAAAGTTAAAGCCTCTGCTTTCGGCTCAAGTCATGATCTCAGGGTCCTGGGATTGAGCCCCACATCGGGCTTCCTGCTGGGCAGGGAGCCTGCTTCGCCCCCACCCCCTGCCTGCCTCTCTGTCTGTCAAATAATTAAATAAAAATCTTTTAAAAAAAATAAAAAATTTTTAAAAATTTAGAAAGAGCAGACTTTTTGAAATCTTTTATTCAGAGGCTGGACGTAAACACCCATTTACCGGGTCGTACCCATTTGTTTTGCTGTTGCGACTGAGCACACTAAGCAAGGTCCATGAGCTTTGGAATAGCATTTCTATTTCTCTAACTGAAGCCTGATCTCATTTGGCAAATATTTTCAAAACCCATATCTAAGTATAACAGAAATGTCAACTTACCTATTTCTCAAGTTAAATTTAGAACTATAGGAGGGAAATTATGTATTTCAATATGACAAACACAGCAAAGTGTTCCTAAAGATACCTTGAAGGCAAAAGCAAATATTTAAAAAGAATCACCTGCTAACTATATGTTCCAAACATTCTTAAAACATGCCGAACAGAATTTTGTCAATAAAGAGAGTAGGAATTAAATTAAAGAGATTATTGCAACCCCGTGGTCTTAATGTTCTCATCATTGCTTTCCAGAAGAGAAATGGCGAATACTAGAGAATGTTTACATAAAAGGTCACCTGACTTTTCAAAGCCCTTGAATTAAAGTGATAGTCAAAGAAGGGAATGCATCCGTTTCTCATTTATTCCTTAAAAAATGATAAGGGTAAAAAAAAATGATAAGGGTATCATCATTTTAGAGAAACGATCAAGAAGACTTTCCACTGTGAAACATAAAATGTGTATCATTAGTATTATGAGGACTAAAAAGAAACCATTTTTTGGTAAGCCAAGAATTTTCATCCTTGACCCACTAAGAATGTTAACAAAAAACTGGCTCACCTGTGTACAAGATGCACACTTGATGAATGAAATAAAACATTCCTAAATTTTTCTTTACTTGTTGTGCATTGGGAACCTTTCCTGTTTTATATTCAATTATTTCATGACAACACACTTTATATTACCTTTATGCTTAGACTTTATCACAAAATACAAAAATAAGTATTGTTCCATGAAATTTCATTTCATCTTTAGGCATATTGTTATATGTCTGAGTTGGAGTCTGTGCATTAGCTTTGCTGTACAATATTTCTTACTATAGGTACAATGTCATTGAAGTTTGAAAAATCCCTATGTAGAGAACGGCTCTCTGTTTTTTTCCCCCAGAGGTAAAGGCTACTGCTAATACCCTGAATGCAGGAGATGAGGTAGGGCATTCTGACTTCTTCTTGTACTCCTGCCCTCTGACCTGCCAATAACGTGCTCCTCCAGACTTTCCTGGAAAGAACAGCACTCCCTCTCTGATCCCTTCTTGCCACCAGCCTTCCAGCATGCTTCTCACTCAGGGAGACCTGAACTCCAACTGTATGCCAGTTTTCTGCAATCCCATCAGAATCTGATTCTCTGATGCCAGTTCCCCACTAAGGTTACCACCACTAGCAGTGATTTATTATCATTTGTGTTTTTTTTCTTGTCATTTCAATAGAATTCAGAGAGGTTCAAATGGGAAGACATCTTGAAGGAAGAAAAGCTTGTGTTTTTCCTACGGCACTCCTCAAAGCTTGTACAGGGACCCAAGCACTCTCAGACACTACTCCCAGAAGTGCAAAAGGATACCACCAAAGCACGTTAGTAATATGTATCAAGAACCTTAAAAATGTCCATCTCCTTAGATCCAATTAATCTTTTTCTCGTAATAAAATCTAACGAAATAATCACATTCCCAACAGGGATGTTCATTACAGTTGCTTACAAAAAGACTTCTCAAATTTTCTCTCAAATGTCCAATAGGGGATTTATTAAATCCCAAAATATATATATAATAGAGTATCTGTCAGTAACTAAAAATCATGTTTTCGATAAAAAAAAATTAATGACAAGAGAAATATGGTGGTAACCTTATTGGTGGTAACAAAACTTGATTTTAAATGCATACTAATGAGACATTAATTTAACTATAAGCTTTAGCCATAGTTTTGAACCTGAGTTTCTGTGATTTAAGTGACACCAGACTCATCAACTTCTCTTCAATCACATAGCTCTGCTTCGATGGATTTGTCCCTTACCTGAAATCCTCTCTTACAGGCTCCCTCAATCTCATGGAAGTCATGCTCTGTGCACAGAGGGCAAGCTTCAGCACTCTCCCACAGAAAATAGAATGAGCATCCATCACAGGTGCCTGCTGGGCACTTGCTGAAATAAAAAAATGAAATGACAGTTCTTATAACACATTCAGTCAAGTCCAAGCAACATTTAAGTGTTCACTGCATACCGGAAAGCAATGTGTGGGTGCTGAGAAAACCAACAAACAAGAAACTGAAAGGAAATGAAGCCACAACTTCATACCTACTAGGACGGCTAGAACAAAAAGACAGATGATAACAAGAATTGCAAACAGGTGAAGAAATTAGAAACTTCATACATTGCTAATGGAAATGGAAAAAGGTGCAGCTGCTTTGCAACAAGCTGGTAGTTCCTCAGATCATCAAAATGAGTTACCACGTGATCCAGTAATTCCACTTCTAGATAAAAATCCAAGAGAAATAAAAACATATGTCCACACACAAACTTGTACATGAATGTCCATAGGAGCATTACTCATGAGATCCAAAAGGTAGACACAACTCCAAGGTCCATGAGCAGATGAGACAAACACTATGTGCTATAACCATTCGGTGGAGTACTACTAGGCCATAAAAAGGAACGCAGAACTGATCCATGCCCCAATTTGGATGAACCTTGAAAATACACTAAGAAGAAGAAGCCAATCTTCTACTAATACATAAAATATAAATCATCTACTAATATACAGACTCTTCTTCTATTATACAGAATATAGACTCTATATATTAAATGATGTTATTGGGCTGGTGTCTCAGTCATTTAAGTGTGTGCCTTCAGCTCAGGTCATGATCTCAGGGTCCTGGGATTGAACTCCCTACTGAGCTGGGAACCTGCATCTCCCTCTCCCTCTGCTTGCCATTCCCCCTACTTGTGCTCTCTTTTTCTCTGTCAAATAAATAAAATCTTTAAAAAAAATGATGCTATTTTTATGAAAGTTCAGAATAAGATAATCTATAAAAACAGTAGGTTAGTGGTTGCTTGGGGCTTGGAAGAGAGCTAATATGATAGCTAAAGTGTATAAGGTTTCTTTTTAAGGTGAAGAAGAGCTCTCAAAAATGACTGTGCTGGTGGTTGTACCTATCTATGAATATGCTAATAACCAGTGGCTTATCTGTTTTAAGTGAGCAAAGTGTATAGCATGAGAATCGTATCCCTATAAAGCTATTTTTTAAAGATTTAAAGGACAGATAGAGATAATGACGAAAAAATAAAAAGAGCTCTGGGAAGACCTCTTGACAGAAGGGGTGCCTAAGACAAATATCGAATATTCAGTAAGATTTAGCCAGAAGAGAAAAGAAAAAAGCCAGGGGATGCCTGCTGAGGGATGAAGTGGTAGAGGAACTTTAAGGGAAGTACGAGCCGGTCGTTATCATAACAGCTTCAGGAGCAGGGCAGTGAAGGGGCGCTAAGCATACAGGCAGGAGCCAGGTGGGAAAAGGGAGGTGTCATTTCTTTTTAAGGTGATGTACTTGGGGGGCGCCTGGGTGGCTCAGTGGGTTAAAGCCTCTGCCTTCGGCTCAGGTCATGGTCTCAGGGTCGTGGGATCGAGTCCCGCATCCGGCTCTCTGCTCAGCATGGAGCCTGCTTCCTCCTCTCTCTCTGCCTGCCTCTCTGCCTACTTGTGATCTCTGTCTGTCAAATAAATAAACAAAATCTTTAAAAATAAATAAATAAATAAATTTTTAAAAAGGTGACGTACTTAGGCAACGGCTCCAAGAACAGAATAATGAACAGGATCATGGTCTAGAGGGTGAGGGCAGGGGGGGAGGGGGCAGGGGGGTGGTGATTGTTGAAAACAAAATTGCCTAAAGTATAAAAACAAAACAACTATCAGGTGCACACAAATCTCCGTGGTGCAAATGACTGTGCAAACCTGGGTTTCCTCAGTCTGACGACGACCTCTTTTAAGAGGTAGTGACCACTTGGTGACCACAGATGGTGCTTACACGCAGGTGCAAGATGGCAGAGAACCAAGAACCAACCACCACGTGGGGCCTGAATAGAGACCTTTTGAAACTGCTCTGTGGAACGTGGGTCTATTATGTGGGTCTATTATGCTTCTTTCATTTTAGGGACAGATAAACACAGCATGGCTCAAAAATTAAACCGCTATTACTGTGTACAGAATCCTTATTCATTGAAGCAAGAAGTTATGTGGAAAGTTTCTGGTGGGAATGGCTGTTTTGTTCATGACTTCGTTAAAGCTAGGGGAATCGTGTTCCGTTCATGTCTAGTATACTTCCCTAGGGCTGTGTACATACACAGCACTGCCCTGGAAACCTTCACACCTGGGCTGTTGCTGAGTACCGGTATCCTAACACATGTGGGGCAAAAGACAGACACACAATAAAAGAGAGAACCCCAAAACACCCCTTTTTAACTTTTAACTTCAGATGACTTTGTAATGATATGCAGTCTACAACTGTAATTTTCGGTCTAGCAACAAAGTAAAATTTCATACTCTTAGTATATATTCTAAGGTCATCCTACAATATGAACACTGAAACAAAAATCTGCGGGCCTAAAAATTGTCTACATTTTTATAGGATTATCCTTCTAAATGTCGAAATGCCTATAGCATGCTATAAACTAAGTAATCATGCGTGGGATGTAAAGAAAAGCACAGCTCTGTGTAATGTGCTTAGAAACAGATAGAAACAGAGGTCCAGTACTTTCGAGCTGAGAACAGCGATGAATGGGAACTCTTAGGAAAAATAGCTTAACTGTTACCTCCCTTGATTTGTTTGTAAAAGCCAGTAAAGTATTTTCAGACCAAGAAACAAAAAGGTATTTTTTTAAGAAAGGTAAGTACAATAGATGAAAATCATGCCACTTAAAAAAATTATCACTATTTCCCACCTTCCACATCAGGAAAACCAACTCAAAACTGCACTTTTGAAAAAAAATTGGGCAACCAACTAGAAAAGTTCTTCAAGGGGCGCCTGGGTGGCTCAGTGGGTTAAAGCCTCCGCCTTCAGCTCAGGTCATGATCCCAGGGTCCCTGGCTCTCTGCTCAGCCTTTCTCTCTCTGTGCCTGCCAGTCTGCCTACTTGTGATCTCTGTCTCTCAAATAAATAAATAAAATCTTAAAAAAAGAAAGAAAAGTTCTTCAAGAACACAATTATTTGTATAACAATGAATTGAAATTTTAAAGGTAATTAACTTTTTGATCATTTAGCATAAATTACCCAATATACTTTCCTGCTGAAGTCTCTCCTTCCCAAATTATTTTATCTTTCCAACACAGGCACATTTTCAAGGGCAGCAAGGGCTGTTTATCTTGGGAAAATAAAAGAGTAAGTCCAGTAAAGTTTGAGAAAAAAAACAAAACAAAACCTCAACAAATAAAGAAAAGGGGAAAATTAATTAAAGTTGCAAAAACCTCTGGAGAGAAAACTTAGGTTACAATTCTGGCTGGACTTGCTAGTTATTTTGTGTTTTTTTCCACCAGTGACTTAGCCCCTCCCCCCCGCTGTTTCATATTTGTAATTTAGCAGAAGCAAAATGTCTGTTTCGCTGCCTTCATAGGGTGGTTATAAAGGACAAAATAAGAGAACAATTTGGGAAAGTTTCAAGTACTGCAAAATATAAAAGACTATTAACAATGCACATCACTTTCTCAAGAACTGGTAGAACTACAGGAACTGGGGGAAAAAATCAAGACGTTGATGTAACTTACAGAGCTGCCAGTAAGTGTCAAAATACTACAATGATTCACTGACTTTCCCTGGGAGAATTTACTTTTTAAAATCTGCTCTTAGGTTAAAAGTAGTTTAGTTTAGAATCAATTCTTTAATTCTTTCAACCCAACGAATCAGTTAAAATGTGGAACATCCAAATTTGATTCTTTGTTATAAACCCAAGTTTCACAGCTTGAATCAGGCCTTCCCTATGAAGTGACAAGGGTGTAGGAAGCAGTACTCGTTTCAATAGTGCTTACATGGAAAACGAAAATAGAAAAAAAAAATGCAAGAGAAAAAACACAAAAAGATTTTCTTCTACTAAGAATAAAAAGGTGTGTAGTAAGATAGACAAATGCTTTATCGCCAAATATGTGAAACTCGTTTCCCTTTGATGACCTGGGTCACCATCATCTCCATCCTCCTCACACTGGCTTTTCAAAGGTGTCACTAACTGAGCTTCTCTTTTTAAATTTTTGGTCTACAAGATCACCATAGAAACTAGCAAGTAAGTGTCTGAAGATCAGTAAGTGAATCACTGATAGTTGGAGCACAGAAGACTAGAATTCCACAGGATGACCCCTGTGCGGTCACACCCCTGTCACCATAGGCTGTGAATTCTAGGTACAGAAACCACCATCGACAAGGAAAACCAGGTGCACCATAATGAATTTACTCTTAAATAAGGAAGACTTTCCAGTTTCCTTATTTTGTTTCTGGGCTTGCCTTTCCCATCAGGATAGCACTGGCAACATGTGAGAATTCCGATGATCTTTTTTTTAAGTAAGTTCTTTTTAAGTTAAGTAAGTTCTATCTTGGATTCTAAAATGGGATACATATTCTGGGGGGGGGAGCGGACAAAGCTACGAGTTATTAGTGTCCTCCTTTATATGAATCATCTTACCTAAGACAGGATCTCCTTGGTTCATACTAATAATTCATGGACAATAATCTTACTTTCTTATGAACTACTACAACCCTATACTTAATCAATTGTTAATTGTTGGGATAGTTGATAAAACAGTGTAACCTTGTTTTTGCCTAAACCTTATTCAAATAAGGTACATTGTCAGTATGGTTCTGACCCTTCTGGAGTTGGTCTCAAGAGACTGGGGGAAAAGTCCATAGTTTCAAGTGCCTCAAACTTTCTCATTTGGTGTCAGAGCATGGTTGTTACTCAGCTTCTTTTGTGCAAGGCTTTTCTGGGTTTCTTGGGGTTTCCCAATCTTGGAGTTCAGAGACTGGCATCCTCCGGCATGGGTGATGCTCTCTGACCAGCTGCTGGTAACTCCCCTTGGCTTTGGCTTCTGAGAAAGTTCAGCCTTTCTCAGGTGAGAACGCCAGTGGACAGAGAGCCTTCCTGTGTGGGATCCATAAAATGGCTTTGGATCTTGCTACAATTTTGCCCTGAGGCTGAAGAGTACCAACCACTTATGACTGAGTTTGAACACAAGATTTTTGATCCATACCTCTTTGATCCAGGGATCTAAAATTCTACCAGTCTCCTACAAAAACCTCCCTTTTTGCAGATTCTCCCCTAGGTTAATTACCAAAAGCCAGAACCTGATCAAGACCTATACAAACTACATTAGCTAACACTCTCCAGTCCCTCTTATCGACAGGTCTGTAAAACCTGTCAGAGTTTTATCATCCTTATTTCAAAATGGATCCTTAAACTTTTCGACTGTTTTGTAATCTTTTTATGTCATATCCTACGATTATTCATTAGTGCTTGAACTATGTAACTTTAATAATTCTGTATTCAAATTTTTCCATTTCTTGATCATAACGGGTTTTTACTTATGCTCATAGAGCTTTTATATGCCTCCTCCCTTTTCCTTGTTCTAAGAACATACTTGGCTTTTATCTTTTAAATTCTACTGCCTTTTAAATTTAACTTGTACCAATTTAGATATCTATTATCTGTCCGTAAGTGGTTCAGAGGAAAAAAGAAAACAAGGAACCCATTTAACCAATCATTATCCTTTGCCTCTTACCCCCTTAAAATGGATAGACTTTTTGGCTGCAAGAGACCTCTCCCAGAAACCAAAGAAAACTCGAGTGTCCTGCAGGTCAGGTAATTTTGACAGAGCAAACTCTAAATCAGAGCCTGTGGAATAAAGCTCTGGCATGTTCCGCCTGTGAATGCAATCACGACAGACCTCTGAAGCATCCCTTTTGTGAGATACAACATTCTCAGAGGCTAAACTCTTTTTTTTTTTCTTTTAATGAGCAGTAGCCCCTCTCCATTTGGCCCAGAACCACTCACTAGCTGGACCCTCTGAGCCCAAGGCTACCCTTATGATAAAGATGAATTTGGATTCTGAAGGAGGTTTTGGCAAAAACAATTTTAGACTGATTCATCAACTCTCCAAGTAGTTAAATATAGTTACATAAATCGAGAAAGAGAGGATGATGATTTTCCTCTAAATCATATCATTACTAAAGACCACCTCGTTGGAGGAAGAATGACTCATGTTAAACAAGGCACCAATAACTTGCAGACCAATTGAGTTATCCCCAGATAAATGTGATATTTGCCTCTGGGCTTAGTGCGCTTCTTTGTAAAGCTCTACCTATGAGAAACTGGAGGGACAAAATGGCAAGATGAACACATGACGGGAAGAAAAGAATTATCGACACAGCCAGGACATCCTTCCGTCTTGCCTGTGCCACCACAGCTGTATACCCCGGGTCCTCGGTGGTCCCCACTGCATCAAGCAAATGCGCCTGATGCAGGTCTCTCATCAGAGTGAAGATGACTCCTTCTGCCCACTTTCTAATCATGCTTTTTTATAACCTTTCCATTCACAGAAATTTCTTATGCATTTGAAAGAACACTTAGGACACAATGTTTATTTAGCTCTAAATTTTTCCTATTGAAAGGTGAATCTTCGATTTTCCTAACAACCTAGGATCATGACTGGAGGTTTGAAAAGTTTCTTAGGCAGAGGCTGGAGGGCGATCTATTTAGGGCTATCAGCACTCTACTTTGTTAGAAATTTGTTCGCTGGCCAAGATGCAAACTCCACCAGGAAATCCCCAAAAGTCCACTCACTCTGGCTCTCAGATTTCTTCCGCCACAGATAGCATGCTGTTAAGTTTTTATCTAAAATGTCTCACACCCCACCCCCCCTCACCCAGACACTTTGTGGAATTAGAAACCAACTGCATTTGCCAGACCAAACACAGACAGGATGCAGTTTTCCAAGTGCAGGTTAGTAGGCAGCCCTGATAATTTGCTATTCCCTCTAAATTTCCTATGAGATACACAGAGAACACATTGTCCCTTTCCTCCTGCCCACCCACGCTCTGTTAAGACCTTCTCATTTTCCCAAGGCTAAGGGTCTTATGACATTTTCTCAGGTCACAAAGCTTCAGAGCCCCAACCAACATCACTACTACTCAAGTCTCCTTTGCCTGCTTTGCCAAGATTGTTGGCCAAGACAGGAGAATTCCCGGGGGTGGCATCCCTTCCAAACTGCCAAAGTCTGCTTTCTGAGACTTTTTGGTCACAGCATGTGAGACTTTTTTCAAGCCAAGTGCCTGGTTAGCACCTTCCTCCCTCTTCTGGAGATCTTAAAGCTCCCCACCCCCAGCTCCCCCAAACTGTAAAGTAAATCCTCTTCAAAAGTAGCCGGAAAAACCTGGCTCTGTTAACATTTCCTCACTGTTAGTAGGAAATCTTTATTCAGCCCCAATGCTAAAAAAAAACCTAATTATTTCAGAACAAGCTGCTGTTTTTCATATGCTGATGCCAGGGCTCCCCCTTGTGCCTTCATGGGGAACTGATTCAAGTAAGAACAGAAGGTTAGTTCATTAGGTTGTGGGGTTACAGCTGTTCCCTAGAGCAGTGGTCCTCAAACCTCAATGTGCATCATAATTACATATAAAGTTTTACCAAATATGGGTGAAGGACTACCCTGTAGACATTTTAAATGAGCTTTTCAGAAAACTAAAATGCAGAGCAAAGTTTGAGGATTTATCTCAGAAAAAAGCAAGCCAAATCACCAAAATACCAAAATGTGGATTAAGATCAGTAGTTCCAAAATTTTTATCTGCACAGAATTGCCTTGTGTTTTTTAAATAATATTTTAAAGTAATCTCTACCTCCAACATGGGGCTCGAACCTACAACCCTAAGATCAGGAGTCATACACTCCACCAACTGAGCCAGCCAGTCACCCAAGAATTGCCTTGTATTTTAAAAAATACTCCTATGCTCAACACTCAAGAGATTGTTTTGGTTTCAGGAAAGATCTAGAAATTGAGTTTTAAAATAGACACCCCAAGGTATTCTGCCACAGAGGATCTTGAGAAACCCTGGCAAAGACAGCTAAATTCTGTGAAGAGAAAAAACCGCTAGAGGTCAAAGGAAAAACTTAACTTTTCCTCTTCTCACAAGGCAAAAAAAAAAAACCCCAAGTTTCTAAATGGTATCATTTAACAACATGAGACTTTTTTTTTTTTTAACCTTAAAACATCAGAACCCACCTTGGGAGAATGAGAGTGAGATACTTTCTTGAAGGACAGACCTGGAGGCACCTGGATGGCTCAGTGGGTTAAGCCTCTGCCTTCAGCTCAGGTCATGGTCTCAGGGTCCTGGGATCAAGCCCCGCATCAGGCTCTCTGCTCAGTGGGGAGCCTGCTTCCTTCTCTCCCTCTGCCTGCCTCTCTGCCTACTTGTGATCTCTCTCTGTGTCAAATAAATTTAAAAAATAAACAAAAAAATAAAGGACAGACCGTACCTTCGGTCATATTATCTGCTTGGAACCCATCAGAGAGACTCCCTGAGGCCAGACTCAGGGAGGCTAGTTGCTAAGTCCAAAAAAGGACCCTAGAGGTGCTACCATAAACAAAAGCAGTGTCTGAACTCAAAGCTCTATGATGGGATGTTGGGGAATAATTAAAGCCACTCTAACCACACCTTCTCCTAAACAAAGTGTGGTTTGCTGCGCTGACTCTCTAGCCTGGATGCCGGCGCAGGGATCCTCTGCCACCTGAGGCTCTTGGACATCAGACTCCCCCTGTCTCTTTCACTTGACACCTATTACCTTTCATTGTGTTCTCCTCTCATCATATACTTCTCTCACCTTGAAAAGGTGAAAAGAAAAATTAATTCCCAGATCCATCAGACAGAGAAACACAGCTGGTGAGAGGTGAATACTAGTGTACCTTTATGTCCCAAAGTGACCCCGCAATATTGTTAGCACTGCTAATCTTTTTAAGATATCAAGCAGTTGACATAACACTTAGACCACTGATTTCCAATACTGCAGTGACATAAGCAGAAGAGCTTCAAATCTCTCATGGGTTATGGTGAAACTATCAAAAACAAAATTAAGTCAATCATTTTCTTTTTAAAAATATACATTTTCACTAGCTTGATGGAGAAAAACCTGCAAGTCAAACTGTGCTCCAAAGGTACCTTAATCCCACACAGATATTAGAAATAATCTACATACGGAACAATAAATAAGTGCAAAGAATGAAAATCAGCAGACATCTAAATGGCACTCATGCCATGAAAACAGTAGGTAAGTTGACAGTTCTGAGTCCATGAAATTGCTCGTTCTCTCCTACAGTTCCCATCCAAGTGGACTGTATTAGTCAGACTGGGACTGTGGAGAGCTGTTCTCTCAATGCCAGTAAGTTAAATGAATTGTATTGTGTATTCTGCAGATGAGACTCTACCCTGGTCATTCTGCCGCCATTCATCAGAAAACGAAGGAGCTGGAAATGGAGCATACAAATTATATACTGTGCCCCCCCCCCCGCCCCGCCCCGCTTACGGAGAAAGAAGCCATGATTAGGAGGGAGAGTAGATTACTTCCATCTAGACCACCCAGGTAGTTCACTGATGAAGTACTATCAGACAGGTTATGTATAAAGCAGCTCTTAGGGATTTAGAACTAACCACTATGAATTAATATGAGGATACAAACACAATAATTATATAATTAGTTAAATAATTTTCAAGACAGACACTTAGGCAAACAGGAGGAGAATACGGCATTGAGGAGACCGGGAAGTACTGAGATTGGTGAAGACCTAGTCCTCTTAAGAGATGCTCAGCACATCCCCACAACAAAAACCTACCTATTCTTCTGTTCTTCCTGCTTTGCATTCCTAGAGGATATGTCTTAAAATAGTAGGATTCTGGAGAGTTTTGCTGCTTCACAATAAATACAAATGTGAAATGACCACATAGAAC
This sequence comes from Mellivora capensis, assembly GCA_004024625.1. Classification (NCBI taxonomy): domain Eukaryota; kingdom Metazoa; phylum Chordata; class Mammalia; order Carnivora; family Mustelidae; genus Mellivora; species Mellivora capensis. The sequence goes on along the minus strand of PISX010002484.1, from coordinate 57,771 downwards.
TAAGAATACCTGGGGACTGAAATCACTCCTGCTCCTGGTTTAGTAGGATTGCACCTCATTTTCACAGCAGTTGACCGGCCATTGACACAAGATGTCGTAGTCGTAGAAGACCTAGCGCAGGGCAAATGGCATTTTACAGAACAGACACAATACAGATCACCAAGACATAAATAGCCTGTGTGTACCTGCTCCCATGCTCTATGCAACTCTGAATAAGAAAACTGGGTCCAAGTTCACTAATTAAAAATTTTAATTTTTAATTAAAACTGAGCTCATTTGCTTTCACTGCCTAGGAAAAATGGACTATTTTCTCAGGTAAAGTAATAAGCTATCATAAGGTGTTTAGTCAAGTGACTGTAATTATAATCAAAGTCATAGTCACAAAAATTTTTCAAATGGAAGAGAGGTTGTACCTACTTTGGCTAATACTGAAATGTCTGAATTACAAATACTGCCTGGACAAGGAAGTAGAATCTCTTTATTGCCGAATTTATAAGAATATATATATATATATATATATATATATATATATATATATATATATAGTATAGATAAAATAGAGTGTATACAAGAAATAGATATAAAGTAGAAATATAGAAAATATATATATAATCAGAAAAAAGATAATACATATCAGAACTTAATAACATTTTCAAAATAGTTCATGTTTCCTGCTTTACACTAAGTCTTCTATTTAAGAACTAATCATTGAGTACTTATTAAGTATAATAAGCTACTATTCTAGGTACCAAGATACTCTTGATTAAAATAGTCAAGGGAAGCAGCATCTTCACTTACTTATAAAAGAAATGCACATCTGGTATTTGGCTAGAGGGAACTGGGAACATTTCTTCTTTTATATTATTATTTTGCAATGTTGTTTCAACGGTCACTCCTAGATGACAATAAAAAAGAAGCTAGTAAGCAATACGGAAGAATGAGATTTATTTAGTCTCTGTGTATCTGAATAGAAACCAGCGTTACTCAGATACTGTCACTTGACCAGAAATATTGTATTAAATCTATGCATTCACAGTAAGATAAAGTACCATTCCAAACTCTAAGGAAAAAAAAAGAAAAGAATCTACTCCATAGCTCTGTAATTTTGCTCAAGTCACTTCACATCCCTGGGCCTTATGTCCTAAATCTGTAAAATGCATGAAATAATTGAGATGATCTCTAAAGCCCCTTCCAGCTCTAACACTTCAAAATCCTAACATTATTAAAATTCTCAGCTTCTAATGAGTTGTGTTGTAAGAGCTGGGCTATTTTGCTAATACAGCTTTTCACTCAATATAGACACACCTGAGGAAAAAAAAAAAATTTGTACCCAATAACTTCCAAAAAGCAACTCCAAATTTTGTTTAATCTAAATGACAGTCAGGCATTTCTCCCATCCCTTGGAGACAAAATGACCACAGAGCCAAAATGCAAGCAGTAACAGCAACCTCTCCTGCTGACTTGGTAACTGACCACGGTGCTGAAAATTAAAGCTAAATTCCTCTGGAGTTGATAGCAATGGTTCTCAACTCCACTCTGCTGTACATTAGAATCACAAGAAGCTTGTTAAATTGTTATATGTTATATCACCATCCCAGAGGTTCTAATGAACTCGATCCGTAAAAAATCACTAAGTGGTCATTCTTAAACTTTCTTATGCCTTCTAGTCTACAAAGAGAGAAAAGACAGACGGGGAATAAAGCTCCCCACATTCACCTTTACTAAGTGTCACCAACTTACTTACGAAAACTGGTGGTAGATATTATGATTTAGGTTTACACAATATTTGTTTGCTGTCCTTTTGTTTATAGTTTTGGTTTCTAATCTTATTCTGCTTCTTAAGCTCCTGGAGAATTTGATGAAAGGCATAGACTCTCAAAAAAATTTATGCATAAATTCAGGAGATGCTTGCACTCACTTAGATTGACCAATAGATCTCAACTTCAGGGGCTTTGGAACCATGTTACAAAGTGATGATTTAGAATTACCTGCAGCCATCATCATCTATGGCAAATGCCCACACAATGACAAGTTATCAGTACTGTAACTTTAGAAAAACTGCATGCATACATACAGGAACCAAATGAAGCTTACCTAAAAATGTATCTGCCAGAATGATGGACTGTGATGATAAGGCTGCTCGGAAACCCTTACTTTCAGAAGGAATAATAGTTGACTGGCATACATAGGCTCCTACCAAATTCGTATAATCATCGGACCCCGCCACTATTTCCTTTACTGTGAAGTCTGTTATATTATTGGTACAGAGAGCCATCTTCTTCCCCTAGGAAAATAAAGTCATAAAAAGAAACCTCTTTGTGTGTGTGTGTGTGTGTGTGTGTGTGTGTGTAAGAGTCAGTCTTTACATTAGATCTCAGAGAGCTCATGAACCTCGTAGAGCAGTGGCTCTCTTCTCACTGCAGACATTCTGCTTTAATTGGTATGGTGTGGGGCCCAGGCACTGGCATTTTTTTTTTAAAGCTCTTGAGGAGTTCCAACATTTACAGGGTTGAGTAATTTAAATTATAATGAATATAGAAATTCAAGACTGCACTGCTCTTCCAACTACAAGCATCATTTGTGCTGGATGAAAGCCATCTAACTTAAGGAACTAAAAGTCACCCATGAAACCATCAATTCAAAGGATAACAATGTGTTCAAAGAGATCAGATAACTCTTGGTGAAGGTTTTAATCTCAAAGAAAAAGACGGGCTCTTCCTTCTCCTTTATTGGTCTGTTGTGGCAAAAAGGTAATATGAAGTCTGAAGAAGAAAGCCTAAAAGTCTTATTGCAGCAAAATTTAGGACATCATCTAAATTCTTAATAGTTGGTCACTACAAGTGTTCATTCAGCTACTCACACTCAATGGCATGTAACTACTCAACTACACAGGAAGGTGAAGGGAATACAGGAGTTTATTTTTTGAATCATTCACTCAGTTGGAATATGTAATCTATAAAAATTGGAAGACTGTTTAAATATACTATAGTCCCACTACAAACAACTATAGCTTTATAATTTCTATGTAGGACAGTGTAAAGGGAAAAAGGAAGATGATTTTATTAGTCTTAGCTGTAGAGTAAGCACACACGGGCCCAAAGAAAGGAACATAGACTTATCTTTTCTTCATGCGGCTAGCAGCCCAAACTTAAAAAATTTTCTTCCTCCACTAAGCCTTCTCACAACAACACAGGTACAATATATTGTTACTAAGCTTAAATTGTTGAAACTGAGAAGAGGAAAACAATGGAAAAGATCAGAGAGAAACTATTAAGGAAAGAAAGGGGAAAACAGCCACAAAAGGAAAGGAATTAGAATAGAAAAGAAAGGAAGAGAAAGAGGACAGAAAAGAAGAAGGGATAGAGGGAAGGCAAGACAGTGGTAACACAGGCATAGGGACAAAAAGAAATGTAATACGTAATGTAAAGAATCTCATTCACCGCTTCACTCAATATTTAGCAAAACACGTATTTAATATGCATTTATTTATTGAATGAACTGAGTGACTAACCAGCTGAGAGTTTGAGGTCCCTCCCTGTGAAATCGGAACACACCATGTAAGGACAAACACACCATGTAAAATGTATAGATCCCTTTGCCTGAAAACATCTGTGGCCATCAGATCTCTTTTTATTTTCTTTGCATAAAATCTGGCACAGCATCTCATAATGAAGATCATTGTCTCTGGGGTTCCAGAGGCTGGGGAACAAGTGCTCTGATGGATGGAGAAGCAGACAAGGCTGGCCCTGCTGGAGAAAGCTGCCAACATGCCAAGAGGCAACGCAGGATTTAAGCAATCACAGCTCAGTTTCTGACATTTGGTTGTTAGTTTCCGAAGAGATTTTATTGGGCCATCCACACAGAAAATATCAACTCAATCAGAGCTGAAATACAGCTCCATCTCATTTTGACAGCCAGAACTCACCTCATGCCCACATAAACTAATATTGAAGAAGTGGAAATATTTGGTTCCTTTGGAGGTAAAGCTGGGTCCATTCATCAATGAGCCCACGCTGCTGAGGTTGCTGAAGTCATAGTGCAAACTCTGATTTTCCTTATCATGGTGGAAAAAGCAGTCACTATAGCACACTGAGTGGTCCTTTGATTAAAGATTAAGAAACGAAAAAAATATATAGTAGAAAATGAAATATTAGCTGTTATGAAAAATGTGTTTCAAAAACAGTTCTATGTTTAAAAATTTTTTCGTTTTTTTTTGTCTTAGTTACAATTTATCATATGAATTTCCAAATTCATATGAATTTGGATTCATTTGGATGAATTTCCAAAAAATAATTAGATTTTCCAAGGCAGAGTACAGAAAAATCAGCATTTTTTAAAGTAAGAGCAAAGTTATTCTAAGACCGGTTTCTTGGAGAAAGGTATTTTAATAAATAGCCAAAAGTCCCTGTTATGCCAGTTTCAAGAGACAGTAAAACTACTTTCTCCTTCACCCATAATAAAACATCAACCTTTGCCCTTAAAATAGTCTAAGATATACTTGCTGCTCTCCCTATATTCCTACGGCCAACCCACAGAGGGAGTTTACTCTCTCTCCCCTAACAGAATACACAAAAATCTAATTTTAATATTTTTGGAAACCATTCTTGTTGGGGTGCTTTTCTTAATATCTTATACCCCCAGGAGCTAGGGCTTTCATGACACATAAGACATGTTCATGTGCTTCATAAATGTAAGAGGAGAGAAAACAAGAAGAATGAAAAGGCCATTTCTAAATAGAATTACAACATAGTTCCTGGAGAAATATTAAGGGGATCTCTTGAATGTCTCTATTAAAGTTTTTCTGGGAATAACTGAAACACACACTCACTTACCTGAGTGCTTCTACTCCCAGGCCCACATGGGATACAAGCCTCCTTGCCATAGACCTGATGTATGGACAGGTAGGTGTCAGGTGGACACTCCTTGCACTGGTTGGTTTCTTTCTCAATGTAGTGGCCTGGGGGGCAGGGGACACACGATGAGCCCGACTGTTCAGAACCGAGGGCACAGGCACGGCATGAGGACGCCACCCCATCAACTGCGTTAGTGGCAGTGATAGAATAAATCTTCACCATGTCATTGATGAACCGTCTATTCTAAAAAGAGAGCAGAAAGTAATGACTTCTGCCTTGGAGCTTAATTGTACAACCAGATCGTTTTGTGTGGATATCACCAAAATAGCTAAGCAGAGTGTTCCAGACTAGCAGTTTATAATCGATAGTGGATTAAAATTACTTCTTCTTGGTTCTTAAAAAAAAAAATCTTAAATCTTAACACTAGGAGCTAATCTCCATAGTAATGGAGTTCTAGGAGGTTATCCACAATCACCGCAAGATTAGGCACGTTTATGGGCTTTACATCTGGAAGAACTGGTACGGTTTAACACAGGAGCAACTTTATCTCCCATGATGGTTTATTCAGAGATAAGCCTAACTGTAATGATACAATAGGATGTTTGCAGTGTAGCAAGTGGTAAAGCTTTTGAAGAGGGGTTAGCCTTGAAAGACTAGGAAAAAAAAAAAAGAAAGAAAGACTAGGACTCTGGTCCTCACCACACACTAACTATGATGCCATCACACCACCCCTTTGGGACTTTCTCTCTCTCTCTCTCCAGTACCTTCCCTGACCTATGTATGGATTTCCAGTGAAGGGTTGCAGAGTAGAGAACAAATCCCTGGGTCTAACTATACTTTTTCTTCTTGTAACACTGGGTCAGTTAAGATCTAGTTCTCACCAGGCAGTGGCACCACTCTTATCAGTAGAGAACAGAGCTCCCTAGACTACTTAATGTCTTTTGTCTGGGGGAAGGACAACAGGAAGATGAGGAAACATTCCACAGCATGTTCATGCCCCACGTGACGGTAACCCAAACACCCATCAACAATCACAGTCAAATAACATCTGGGAATGGGTTCCCCAGGGAAAGCCCAAAGAGAAAAGAGAAAATGTTCTGCATTTGTCACCACAGCTTTAAGTGGTTTACCTTGTTTTCACCTTGGGAAGGTCACGTCTATGGAGATCCACAAAAGTAAGTCTTGTTACTATCAAAACATATAATGGAACTTACTTAGGGGAGAATTAAGGTCTACTCTAGCAGGGACAGTAAGAGAAAATAAGTAATTCTGTGTGTAAACGCAATCATGTTTACATACACACTCTCCAGGCTATAAAAGGCGACATCACTACAATGAAATAATAAACCAATGCCAGTTAACGGCTCCATGACAAATGTCAGATCATTCAGAAAAAGAGGAAGACAGTCACCAGCCTTCTCAAAGTCTTAGAAAGCTTTAGAGATATCTTTTAATAACTACAGTCAGATTTTCTTTCTCTTAAGCTTTCAGTAAATATATCTGTTTAGGGTAGAACAATCCAAAGATACGTTGTGTTACTCAATTTCATACATTCTTGCTCTCAAGCCATTTTAATACAAATCCACTCCATAACCAAATGATTGATCCCATATCAATAGAAAACTAAGTATTTTCCTCTAGGAGAGATAGGTGATCATTTTGTACAAATTTCCATCGGGAGCATGATCTTTGCATTAAAAAAAAAAAAAGTGCTTGGGACTTACGTCTTGACCTTGATTGGTTCTCTGGAATGCCCATGTAAATGTAAATGTTGCATTCTTGAATATGATGTGGGTATAAGCTTGCTTTTCTTTGGTTCCACCCCATGATTCTACCACATTGGTACTTTTTCTATTAATATCCTAATATATAGTAGAAAATATAAACAAAAAAGCACGAACTCAGGATTAATATAATATGTGTATACATTACAAATATGTCTTTACAAAAACCCCTGGAGGGTCAATGAATATTTATCTGCAAAGCACGTCACCCTAGAACTCTCAAAACCTCCCTCCAAGTCTACACAAGCACTTACCAGCTTAGTAATTACAATTTTTCAAACACATTGTCAATATAACCTGAAAGAAGTCTCAAATTTTAGTACATTTAAGAGTGTGTGTGTGCGTGTGTGCAGGTGACTCTAGCTTAGGAAATACACTTCCGGAGCACCTGGGTGGCTCAGTCTGTAAAGTGTCTGCCTTCAGCTCAGGTCATGATCCTGGGGTCCTGAGATCAAGTCCCACATCGGGCTCCCTGCTCTTCCCCCTGCGAGAGGGGAAGCCTCTCTGTTTTCCATTTCCCCTGTTTGTGCTCTCTCTCAGTCAAATAAATAATTAAAATATAAAAAGAAAGAAAGAAAGAAAGAAAGAAAGAAAGAAAGAAAGAAAGAAAGAAAGAAAGGAAGGAAGGAAGAGAGAGAGAGAAAGAAAGGAAGGAAGGAAGGAAGGAAGGAAGGAAGGAAGGAAGGAAGGAAGGAAGGAAGAAAAAGAAAGAAAGAAAGAAAGAAAGAAAGAAAGTAAGTTAGTTCAAAGGGAAAACAAATTCCTCCAATTTCTCACAGTAAACTTCTAGGCTCCTCACGGAAGAGCAAGGCTTTCCATGTTGGCCTTTTTCCTTGAGAGATTCTGCTAGGCAGCTCTTACATAGGAGTTCTAAGTTCCCCTTGAACTATACTTGCAACTTCCAGGCTTCTCCAAGTGTTTATTAACCAGAATGTTATTTTAAGTCCAGAGAATCTTCTTCTGCTGCTTAAACTTGAATTCCAAAGGTATATGTGTAAATACTTTATTTCTGATTTCCTTAGCTAAATTCATTATTTAGAATATCCTACAAATGTGTGACATTCTAACCAATATGCTATCATTAAGATGATTAGAAAACAAATATAGTAAGTCAACCAAATAATGTAATACACAACTAATTAATTTGAAGTGAAAATCAAAGCCAGCCTTGAATTTTCTAATTAGTGGTCCCTACAGAAACCCTACTAGATGACTTAGAAATTCGGATGGGCTTCTGTTACATTATGCGGGATGTTGACCATATGGTGGCATGAGCTCAAGATATGTCTGTTTCTTTCTATGATATAAACATAGGAGTCAAACATGATAAAGTAATCAAATATGCTGTAAAGAGATGTGTCTTGAGTTCACACCACAGACAGGAATAACAGAAGGTGCTTGTCGTACATTATAGAATTCTCCACGTTACCAAATGACCAAACCACAATACGTGCCGCTTCCTAAAAGGAGCTCAGAATACACAGACAGTTCTCTGTTAAAACATCATCTTCCTACATGTTTATTCCAATAATAAATGAAATTTATTGCATTACCACAAATAATGCCATCTTACCTTTGTAAAAGGTTTTGAAAACCTGCATGGTTTTGAGAGCGTTTCTACACACTATTTAATTGACATCACAAAAAATCCTGTGAGAAAACCGAATCAGAGAGGAAAGAAAACTAACAGATTCTGCTATGAGCTAAAAACTCTAAGATTGATTTACAAAAATAAATAGCTGTGATTCCTACCCTCAGGAGTGCTTGGTCAAGTGAGAGAGACAAAAACATCAATACAGTCACATAATTAAAACAGAGTTTTCTCAAAGAGTTTTTGGAGCACATTGGAGAGAACAGCTAATTTCACTTAAAGGACTAAGAGAAAGCTTCCCAGAAGAGGTGAAGTTAGAGCACCCCTTGAATTATGAGTGGGAGTTCACCAGACAAAGGAGCAAAAGGAAGAGAGCCATTCTGGCTTAGAGTGCCAAGTATGAGAACTGAAGTACAGAGCAGCCCTCTAACAAATTCAGGATGTCTAAAGAGGTGTGAGTAGTAATGGTGGACTTGGTAAAAAGAAGCTGGGCAAAGAGGACAAAAACCCAAACTGAGCCATGTTAAGAAATTTTAAGTGTATTCAGAGGCTATTGGCACTCAAACCTTCGTTGATGTTAGAACCACCCTTGTGGCTGGCTAGAACACAGATATCTGGGCCCATCGCCAGAGCTTCTCATTAAGACCAGGAGGGGGCCGAGAAATCTATGTTTCCAACAAATTCCCAGGTGATGCTGGTCCAGCGACCACACTTTAATAGCCACTGCCATAGGCAGTAACCAACCAGCAAGGGGAAGGAGGCAGATTCGTTGTAGAGGTCTCCATTACTGTTTTGATGTTTATAAAGAACATTTTGACAGCAGCATATATGAGAGAATGGAGAGGAAAAGAATACAGATGGCTACTGAGAAATAGTGGGAGTCAGGACTTCAGTCATGGCACTGATGGTGAAAAAGAATGAACAGATTAAAGAAATAGGGAGGCAGAGCTGGGAATTGAATTACTGCTTATTTGTAGTGTATTAAATGGATGTTTGGGGGCATCTGGGTGGCTCAGTGGGTTAAGGCCTCTGCCTCTGGCTCAGGTCATGGTCCCAGGGTCCTGGGATCGAGCTCCATGTCGGGCTCTCTGCTCAGTGGGGAGCCTGCTTCCTCCTCTCTCTCTCTCTGCTTGCCTCTGCCTACTTGTGATCTCTGTCAAATAAATGAATAAAATCTTATAAAAAAATAAATGGATGTCTTGAGGATTATTCATGATCTTCTTTTACTACGACAAAGTCCTTTTTTTTTTTTTTTAAGAAGACAACAGCCTGCCTTCCCTTAAGCTGGCAGTAATCACAAATATTAAAATCTTCACCTAATTTGTATGTCACAGAGGAAACTGTTAATAGACTGCTAACTAGCTACTAAAAGACTTGGGAGAAAAGCAAAAACAATGTCTTTGAAGTCACTACTTACAGTGTTAAAATCTTAGCCAACAACATCGTAATACCCACAAAAGGTCTTAATAAATTTTGTGTTGCTACTTTTCTCAAGCTGAGAGCTGAAATGTATAGGCCGCTAGAAAAAATTGGGCAAAAGTATGACATGCACATAGTAAGTCCTTTGTCTACATTTATTAAATTTAACAGTGAAGAACTTCCTTATAGAGGTTTTTCCTTCCTAGTGGTTTGAACTACAGAATGGTTATTAGAGGAGAGTTTTCATTGTGCTGATGGCATATCTTTATGAAGGCGTTTTTACCAGATTACTATTCCCTGACTTCCATCAGTCACCCGAGCCCCCTTGCTCAGTCCTCCCCATGAGGAACACAAGCTTTCTTTGTGGGCTGCACTGCACATTTCTTAGTGACTTCTTTAGATATTTTTTAACTTTCTGCAAGGACCTAAGAATGGGAAGAAAAATGGGATACTTATCCCAACTTGCATGAATGAACTGGCACTTGAAAGAAAATGCCAAGCTTAGAAACCTGCCTTTGAAAGCCTCTCTTTCACTTACCACCATGAAGTATAGAACACAGTCAGCCGAACAGAGGGTCTCAAAGACAAATGTTATTCTTCCCAGTTCAGAGCCCATGGCTCCAGTCATAGACGTTGGTGGCCTATTTGACAGATTAAAATTATAATATTTATTGTATATTCTAAATACAGTATGACACAAAACTAAGTCACTGTCTCCCTTAAGCTGAAAGCAATGCTCTTCTCTTCCCCTAATCAATGGCTCCCCACAGCCACGTCATCCTTGCTCCACCTCTGTGTCCCCAGACCATCCCAGTAAGGAGCTTACACAACGATGGTAATATGCTTGAATCTCCTGACATAACTATTACCTCCATCCTAAAGCAAGAAAAATATGCCTATTGGGAAATGTCAACATGGAGAACAAAAGCAAAAAAGGATTTGAACAGTTATAACATACTACTTAACAGATAAAACTGAGAAAAAATAAATTTATAAACCAGAAAATACTCCCACAAACAACAACTTGGGCAAAAACTTCTTCATTAAGCATCCAATAATCATGGTTATTGTAACATTTGGATAGAATTATTGTTAAAAACTTCCAGCTTCATCTAAATATACAACTAATGGTTACAGTTTCTCAATCACCGATTCTACAGATATTCTTAAATGTAATACACTATCCTACAACAGTTCGTTATTTGCTAAGTCCATCACAACATAAGCATATTTTATGAAAGCGGTCCTACTGCATCTATTTCTATAGGGAAACAGGCATGAGGATTCTTACAGAAAGGAGTCAGAATTGGTTTTCCTTACTTAAATCCTGGGATATGCAAGTTTAAGATCAGGTAATCATTATCCGAACCTCCAGCTCCACTCTGGATATGATCTCCAGCCACCTCCCAACCTGGAAATGAGATAAGGTATCTTTATCAGTAAAAATCCCATTGATTTCCAACAATCTTTTTAAATAAGGTAAAAAAAATAAAAATAAAAAAGACTATTAGTGTTTATGTTCAAAGTTAGAAATGTTCCGTGTTGATCTTTTACTTAGAGGATCTGTCCATTACAGTGAGTAGGGTGTTGAAGTCCCCTATTATTGTATTATTATCAATGTGTTTAATTCTGTTATTAATTGGTTTATATAATTGGCTGCTCCCAAGTTAGGAATATAAATATTTATAATTGTTAGATCTTGTTGGGTAGACCCTTTAAGTATAATATAGTGTCCTTCTTCATTCCTTACCATGGTCTTTGGTTTGAAATCTAATTTGAATGATTTAAGGATTGCTACCCCAGCTTTCCTTTGATGTCCATTAGCATGATAAATACTTCCCCTCCCTGCCTCACTTTCAATCTGTAAGTGTCTTTAGGTCTAAAATGAGTCTCTTGCCGACAGCATATGGATGGGTCTTGCTTTTTTATCTACCTGATACCCTGTGTCTTTTGATTAGGGCATTTAGCCCATTTACATTCAGAGTTAACTGTTGAAATGTAAGAGTTTAGTGCCATTGTATTACCTGTAAAGACCCCATTTCTGTAGGTTGTCTCTGTTTCTTTCTGGTCTGTATTACTTATGGGCTCTCTCTTCACTTACAGGATCCCTGTAATATTTCTTGCAGGGCTGGTTTAGTGATCACAGAGTCTTTTAGCTTCTGTTTGTCCTGGAAGCTCTCTACCTCTCCTTCCATTCTGAATGGAAGGAGATATGCTGGATAAAGTATTCTTGGCTGCATGTTTTTCTCATTTAGTACCCTGAATATAACATGCCAGCCCTTTCTGGTCTTCCAGGTCTCTGTGGATAGATCTGCTGACAGTTTAATGTTCCTCCCCCTGTAGGTTAAAGAGTTCTCTTGAGCTGCTTTCAGGATTTTCTCTTTACCTCTGAGATTTGCAAGCTTCACTAATATATGTTGGGGTGTTGATCTATTTTTATTGATTTTGAGGGATGGGTTCTCTCTACCTCCCAGACTTGAATGCCTGTTTCCTTCCCCAGATTAGGGAAATTCTCAGCTATGATTTACTCAAATATACCTTCTATCCCTCTCTTTTTCTTCTTCCCCCGGGACCCCAGTAATTTTAATATTATTTTGCATTATGGTATTACTGATTTCTCAAATCCTCACCTCATGGTCCATTAGTTGTTTTTCTCTCTTTTCCTCAGCTTCCTTTCTTTCCATCATCTTGTCTTCTATGTCACTGACTCTCTTCTGCCTCATTTACCCTACCTGTTAGAGCATCCATTTTAGACAGCATCTCAGTTAAAGCATTTTTAATTTTGCCCTGATTATATTTTATTTCTGCACTAACAGATTCTCTAATGTCTTTTCTGTTTTGTTCAGGCCTACTAGTAACTTTATAATCATTATCCTGAATTCCAGCTCTGGCATTTTACTTATATCCATATTGCTTAGATCTGTGGCAGAGAGTATTACCTCTGGTTCTTTCTTTTCTTGTGAATTCTTCCTTCTAGTCATTTTGCTCAGAGAAGAATAGATGAACAAGAGAATAAAATCAAAAGTATCAACCAAAAGTATGACCCATGCAAAATACACACTAGACAAATCTGAAGAGATCAGAAACCAAAAAAGAAAAGGGAAAAAAAAGGGTAAAAGGATAGAATATAATCTCCCAGGTGGACAAAACAGGTGATCCACTTGGTCCTAAGTATATTTTGGTCTGTTTGTTAGAAGACACTAAATCCTAAAATTGTAAAGAAAACATATACATATACACACACACACACACACACACACACACACATATACACAAAAATAAAATTGAAGACAGTGAAAGGAAGCCCAAAATGAAGGACATATTTATAAATGTAAAAGCAAAAGTTTAAAAAAGACTTAAAAACAAAGAGTTGATAAAATAAGAAACTAGCTGAAAAGGAAAAGAGGCAAAAAGGAAAATTTTAAACTGAAAGATAAAAGAATCATGAGGAAAAAAACCCTCAAATTCTACATACTATTTTCCCCTAGCACTGGAGTTTTGGAGTTCTTTGTGCTCGGTAAACTTTGTATTCTCCTGATGTTCCAGCTGGTCTTCTGGGGGAGGGGCCTACTGCACTGATTCTCAGATGTCTTTGCCTGGGTGAAGTTACACCGACCCTTGCCAGGGAGCTAGGGTCAGTGTAAGCTGCTCTGGGTTGCTCTATGTGGCTTTTGCTCCCTGAAGCTTTCTGCCCCGCTTTAGAGAATGAAAATTAAAATGGCAGCGCCCTGATCACCAGCCCTGGAGCAGAAAGATTGGGGTCCCTCCTCTTTAGTAAACCCTCAGGGAATATCAGTCTTCACTCTTGCGTGTGCCAAACTCCAAAGAAGACTGCATCTCATACCTGCACCTATCCTCAGGGGACTAGAGAGGAAGGAGAGAGGGGAGGGAGCAGAGCCCCACAAGGAGAGCTGTTGCTGGACCATTCTGCACCCTTGCACTCTGCCTGGGGGAAGGAGAAGGTTGCCATGTTCTGTCCTTTGCAGGGCACCCCCGTGCCATGGTTTGTGGTTTATGGAAAACAGAACTGAAAGCCCACTTGTTTGCTGACCATATGGCTTGCTGACCATAGCCAGTTTCCCCGCTCCAGTGCTTGGGAACTTTGTCAACTCAGACACACCCGTTCTTTCTGTGACCTCAGGGACCCTGAGACCACACTGTCCCACCTAGGACTTTGCCCAGCTTCATGACTTGAGCACCTTTCAGGCAGGAGTGTCTCTCCCTGGAGCAGAATTATAAAAGTTCCAATTTTGCACGCTGGGTCTATATTACTTTCCAGGAGCTGGCTTTTAGAGGCTCCCTCCCTCCTACCCCAACCCATGGTTTATCTTCCAATACATCACCTCAGATTCATGTCTCTGTTCTTCCTGCCTTGCAAAAAGTGGTTACTTTTCTATTGGTAGAATTCCAGCAATTCTTTTCTTACATCTCAGATTGAATTCATAGGTGTTCAGAATGATTTCATAGATACCTAGCTAAATTCAAGGGACCAGATGAAATGAGATCCCCTAGGCTTCTACTATCTTGCCTCGTCCCCTCCAAAGTTAGAAATACTCCAAAAGAATTCCCTATGTTTACACTACAGTTGTAAATTGCATACAGAGGCAGACTCCTAATATCAATAAAGACATTCCATATGATTCCTCAGGAAGAATCAAGTAATGCATATTTTTGCACAGAAGCTATTTAAGGGAAAATTAATAGCAGTTTTCTCAATTCAGCTTTTTTTTAAAATAGATGGTCTTTATCTTTTCTAATAAACTGAAATGGAAAATCTTAGTCCTCAGATAACCAACAGAAACTAGAAATTTCAAATTAAAAAAGAAGATTTGGGCTCCAGAGTTCTTTCTTATAGTTTGCTGTATTGCTGGTCCCTAATTTACAACTACTATTCTGCATTCATTCACTTATTCACTCAAGAGGCCTTCATGGACTGCCAAGAACCATGAGAAGCACTAGGGTTAGGAAGACAAGGCTGGGTCTCCTCTCACTGAGGGCCAGTAGCATATAAGAAGGAGAAGCATATGCTAACAATTGACAAGAGAATGGGGAGACAGAGCTGCACACAGAAGGTGACGGAAGGTCTGTCCTCTGCATAGAAATAATCAACATACCATAGGCTGAAATGGCCACATTAAATGAGGAAAGGAGAAACATCTCCCATGTACCATTATTTTTTGTTTTCAGAAATCATATTATAAATTATAAAATTTTGAAACCACAGAAAAATTTTAAGATGAAGATTACACTTACTTTAACCCCATCACCCAGAATAAAACCACTGCTTATATTTTGAGTAGTTTCCTTTCATTATCTTTGGATGCATAGGTTTTAACATCTTTGAGATTGTGTTGTTGATAACATTTAGTGTCATGGTTTTATATTATATATTATTATATATTATTTATTATATATATATTATATATATATTATATATATATATCATTATATATTACATTACTGCATAAGCATTTTTATGCATAAATACTTCACCAACATATTCATGACTGAATTAATAGTTTATCATATAGACGGATATAATTAATATCCATAATTTACTGATCACACTACTGGACTTACCTCCTTTGACCACACACCCAATTTAACCACTTGGATTGTTTTTACCTTTTAGGTGCTATAAATGACAGTGTAATAATAAACTTATTTTTGGTAAAGTTTTTCTGTATTTTTTTAGAAAAATAGATATATTTTTAAACCAGTGTTTTGTGCTGTTATGGTGATTTGGAAAGCAATGTGAATCAAGGAGGAATATTTGTTGAATATGTCAAAACTAAACGAAAAAATATGAAGCAATTCATACTTCCCTGTAACTTCCCACTTCCAAGTGAGAGCCTCTTAACATTTCAATGTATTTCTTTTCCATCTTTTTTTAGTGCACACTTTAACATACCTTAGATTTTAATGAATACTCTATTTTCTGTTTTTTTTTATTTAGCACTGTCTTCTGATTCTTCTCATTACTATTATATTGAAAAACAATTTCCCATTAAAAATCCTTACTACATCTAATTTTGATGATTTAACAATAGGTTCCATGATTACATAATTTAATTTAATCATATCCCATTGTTGAAAATCTAGTTTGTTTCCTCTTAATTAGCACTAAAGTTAACATATTTTTCCATAATTTCTTTCTTTACATCTTTACATTGTTACCCAGGTATAAATTCCCAGAAATGGAATAAATGGGTTGAAGAAGAACATTCAAAATTCTTGAAACACTGTCAAATTGTTTTCCGGATGACTGCCATTTTTAATGCTTGCATAATATTTCTTCAATCAGTACAGCATAACTTTCATAAACATAATCTTTTGCTGGATACTTAGACTATTTCAATTTCTGTTATTACAGATAATGCTCACTGAACATCTTCATGCATAAACAGTAACTTGTCTCCAACTATGGGTAACTTTAAGGCAAACTTCCAATACATGAAGATGTACTTCTGTGGATCTGGACTGTAACTATGTACAATTCAGACTGAGAAGACATGACTCCCCAAGTACTCCAAATCACACAGTCAAGCTAGCCAAAGCACATCCACTTGAACCCCATGACTGGGTGATCCCCTCATGACACAGGCTGTTCCTGGGCCTCCCACTTTGGTCCCCATTCCTGTCAGTGCTATTCCTCTCAAAGCTGGATACTGAACTGACCAGGCATAAAAATGCACATCACCGGGGCGCCTGGGTGGCTCAGTGGGTTAAAGCCTCTGCTTTCGGCTCAGGTCATGATCCCAGGGTCCTGGGATCGAGCCCCGCATCGGGCTCTCTGCTCTGTGGAGAGCCTGCTTCCTCCTCTCTCTCCCTGCCTGCCTCTCTTGCCTACTTGTAATCTGTCAAATAAATAAATAAAATCTTAAAAAAAAATACACATCACCTTTGACCTTCACTTTTGTATTGTATTTTTCACATTACTATTTGCTATTCTAATATCACATACTAATAGTGAAGAGATGTCTATTTTTCAAATTAATAATTGAACATTTCTGAAAATTATAAAAAATGTACATTTTAGCCTCTAAGTAAAGGAGGGAGCAAATGGCTACCATTGAGTATTGTCATGAGAGTTAGACCAAGTTCTCCAAAAGATCAAATAAAAGTTCCAGATAATCTTTACTAGTAAGTGAATACACACACACACACACACACACACACACACACACACACACAATCGATGCTTTCATGAGTTCATTCGATTCCCTGGCCTTCCCAATCTTATTTTTCCTCCATAAGTCTTAACTTCTTCAACTTAGAATTCAATCATGGAGTCTTTTAGGAACATAAACCCTCATGGTCAAATAATTACTACTGTATTTTTTCTTCTTCACCCTTAAGATAACTTCCTAGAAGTGGAAATATTGGTAAAAAAAAAAAAAAAAAAAGAATATTTCTTAATGTTTGGTATATTTTAAGGCTTTGTCTTTCCCTCTCTCACTCATCTGTTTAACCAACAGTATTCAAGGACCTACTATTTTTCAATCTTTGTTTTCATGTGTTCACCTCACTTCCTACATCCCAAGTATGTTTATTTCAGATAGGTACTGACTTAAAACAGAAGCAATTTAAAAGAATTTTTTAAAACAAAATTTAATATGGAGAAAAAGTGAGCTCATTAAAATTGCTAATGAGATGATGACAGTAAAAGGATGCATTTTGGTATAAAACCCTAGTATTTGTGAACAGCTACTCCTAGCTTTAAGTTTAAAAATACACGTATAGATATTGTCACTCATTCAACCAGGAAATATTGCAGAAAACTAAGTGCTAGCCTCTCTTGGGTCTTAAAATATTGGAACAAATAAAATTCAGCCACAATCTTATAAAACTCTGTCACATTTTCAAGTTTTCAATAAGTGGGGCTTACACATATTTTGTACATACAGTCATAGATTTCAAAGGGAAGGGGACTTAGGATGACTTCACCTCTCAACACAGCTCAGTCCTGAGCCAGACTCAAGCAATGCTGTCAGAAATGCTGTCATCCTACTCTTCAAAATGGCAAGTGACAGATTTCATTACATCCCTTCGTGATCTACTCTGGTACTTATAACCACAAATGCTGAGCCTGAATATCTACTTCAAAGCTGACTCCCCCCAAAATGCAAAATAGTTCATACTGTTACAGAGAAGTCAACTGGTTGTGACACCCGATTCACTATTTCCGTGTGAGGGCTGGAAGGCAGACAAGTAGCCAATGGACAGGAATGAAGTTCCTCATACCCACGTTTGGTAGGTTTTTGGAGAGCTGGGTCCAAGAGTATCTATAACCTAATATGTCCAGGAGGCTGATTCTGAACTCACCATTCATTCCATCGCACTTTGAATTCCCAACATTAAAGCAGGAAGTTTTCATGTTGCCAGGAAGGACATTCCACCATTTATATTCAAACCCAAGCGCAGGCTCCATTCCTGCTGGACACGGCCTACATTCTATGAGAGACAGGTGAAGGAAATAATTACAGTTAAATTGCATCTGGACATCTTCCTCCTCCTCTGTTCTAAGTACTACTAAACTTTAATTAGCAGAGAGGGATGCAGGAAGGAGAGATAGTTGAGCATCAATTCCCTTAAGAATTAGTAACTTTTTCTAAAATAATCTGGAAAGAAAAAAATTTCTGGATATAGTTTACCCGTATATACTTGATTAACGTGAAAAAGGAAAAGGATCAATATAAAAATCTTTTAAAATTATTTTTCCTTCATTTCTGAGAGTAACTGCTAATATCAATCACCCTGCACAAGAAGGGTAACCTGAAACTAGTTCTCTTGTATGTGCTCTTAAGATCAGTTCCCTCCACCTCATGAACAAGGAAATATTTCAGCCTTCCTATTGGTTATTAAACTTAACAGAGTACCATTTAATTATGGACTCATTACTTGAAATTCAAAATATTGGCTATGTTGAAAAATGATACTGGGAGTTGAAGTCATGTTTATCAATAAATCTGATTTAAATTACTATGTGCAACAATGAAATGGAAGGGTCCTGTCCAACCCTTTCCGAATTTATCCAACACACTTGCATTAATCATGTCATTAGAAATGTTCACTGAGCAAACACTTCTTGATACCAAAGTACGTTAGGACACATTTTTACAAAACCTGTTCAAAGAATATGTGCTAGATATTATTACTCACAATTTCAAGGGTGGGAAAATTGAGGTTCAAAAGATTTAAGGAACTTGGATTAATCACACTAACGGCTGCCTGTCGGATGTGGATTCAAAATCAAGTTAATCAGACTCTTAAGTCCCTCTTATGCTATCTACCAAAGGCTCTGGGTAGTAAGCAGATGGCATGGCTATATTCAAGAGAGATGACCACAACTGAAATACATTGTAATTTTTGTCTGTCAAAATTAAAACAAACTCTGCAGCACTTTCTATATTATTTGATAAGCACTAACATTTTCTCAACTGTACACCCTGAAAAATTAAAAGACTATCTTCACTGCCATGTTCAAAACAAGTAATTTTTTGCTATTACTATAGCACAAAATGTAATTTATTATTCCAAAGCTGAATTACAATTCAGAGGTTATAATTTATGCTTGCATAAATATATCACTGGAAAAAGAGTGCCTATCTTTATCCATACCACTCACTGGAAAAAGAGTGCCTATCCTTAACACTTAATATGGTGGAATGGTTTTTTAAGATTTTATTTATTTGAGATTTATTTGAGATTTTATTTGAGATTTTTTTTTTTAAGATTTTATTTATTTGAGAGAAAGAGGGAGAGTATGAGTGGGGAAGGGAGGAGCCAGGTTGGGCAGAGGGAGAGGGAGAAGCAGATTCCCCGCTGAGCAAGGAGCCCAATGCTGGACTCGATCCCAGGACCCTGAGATCATGATCTGAGCCAAAGGCAGATGCTTAACAAAGTGAGCCCACCCAGGCCTCCCTATGGTGGAATTTTTTATCAACATTCAAAGGAATTTTTTATTCTTTCTAATTTTTATCAATATTCAAATTTTTTATCAACATTCAAATTTTTATCAACAATCAAAAACACTCAAAAATTTTTACCAACATTCAAAGTCAACCAGTGAAGAGGGTATTACACGTATTACACAAAATGCCAAGAAAAACCTATCCTTGTGGTATGTTAAAGAAGACACTGCCACCTCACAATTCATATTTCTCAACTCTTCTTCAGTCTCTGTGAGATAAGTATGTATTTTATAAATAAGTCTTATGTAAAAGCAATGAAGAAAAATGCCACAATAGTCCAGCAAGATTATTTTGCTAAAGGTCAAACTGGCATCCTACCCTTTGTTCCATCCGAAAATGTTCCAGGAGGGCAGGGATGGCAAGATGATGATCCATTGTTATAAAATCCAGGGTTGCAAGGGGGACAGTCCTTCTTCTCTCCAGAAGGGGGCAACCTAATAGCATCTGTGAGATCCTCCCGGCAGATTTTGGGCTCTATCCACTTGTACATAATTTGCGTCTGGGGGGGAAAAAAGCTTACAGGTCATATAAGATGCTTTATTTGCTTTAACTTTTCAGTAATAAAAACATTAAACAGAAAGCCTAGGAAAAGTCAAATGGTGAAAGAACAGAAGGGCCAGGTGAAAAGAATCTAAACCATTAGTAACAGAATGAGATAAAAAGAAAAAGGCTTTGGTTGGGAGAATGGCCGGTACTTCCGCATGTTTTTACTATCTAGCTAGTTTTTACTAGCTACAGGTGGGCCTTACCGCATCCATACAGCACATTCATCATCATCGAATTCCACTTTGAAGTATAGATACGGGATTATAACCCTCATTCTCACAGCCACTCACGCAATTTAGTCCTTAATGACATAGGCGACTGGGCATATTGCCTTTCCCGTTTGGAGACCTTCACTACTCTCTTCCTTTCCTTCACCCTCAGCACCTATCACCATGCCTAGCACAATCTGATCACAAAAGAAAAGGTGTATGTTTTTTAAAAGACAATGTCTAGCTTCACATTTCAATCCTGCATTTCACAAATACATGTGCTTGCTCTCTGAATCTTTTCCAATACCTTGATGTTAAACCCCAAGAGCCATAGCGAAAATATTTCTAATTCTGGGCCCTGTTGCAGGTGCTTCTACCATCAGAATTAAGACAACCTCTACTTTAAAAGACAGAAGTCTTTTAAAACGTATCTTCTCATTCTCTCTCACACATACACACACCCCTATGTGACACAAAATACATAAGATCACTGTAACTCAGCCAAACCCTGAAAGTTGCAATTATAAAATTACTCTCATTGTGAAAACAGAAAAATTAAATGGCTTAGCCATTTCACAAAGAAAATCAATATGCTCAGTAAAAATAAGAAGGTATTTTAAACGCAAAGGGAAAAACAATTTCGTAACTATAGTTTTTAAAATGAGATTCCGTTTCCTTAACTAGGCGTATAATCTAATGAAAGAATGTTTTCTCCTTTAAAACAACTTGCAATAGTAAGTCTAATACTGAAGGTGGAGAAACAAAATTAAAGGCAGTTCTTTATAGCTATTTTCAGTTAATAGAAAATTAAATATAGCACACCCTTTAGACCACTCAATTTTATTCTCAAGTATTCTCTTATGGAAGAGCAAATTACCTTATCTGAAGAAGAATGCTTAAGGAAATGGTTTAAAAGGTATATGTCTCAACAGAATTATAAATATTTTTTCCTTTTATAATTCTCTTTCTGCATTCATTTTATGGCCCACATCATGATACAGTTCAACCAGTCACGGCACCCAACTGCCTCTCTTCCCATCTGTAAAATGATGCCACTCCTGCTGAGGCTTCCTCAACAGCTTTAAAAAAAAAAAATTTACCTAGATCCTGTATCCATAAGGGGTTCTCAATTCCTCTGAAGAAGGGTGTACAAAATTCAGAGAATCTAAGCAAATAAAACATCATAATATCTGGGGGATTGTCTTTCTAAAAATCCAGCTTAGCAAGTAGAGAGAACAAGTTTCCGACCCAGGAAATTCTCAAATTTGCTGATTTATTTTGACATGAATTAAAATCGCATTGTATTAGGTGTGAGCTATTGCACTGTTGAAAATAGGCAGTTCCCGCATGGGAGTGGGGGTGGCGTTGAGGCTGAGCACACGCACTGATCCTGGGGGCACGCCTTGTGTGCCTCTCCACCACTTTGGGAAGTTGGTATTATTACCCTCAACTTTATAAATGAGGAAATTGTGGGTAAGTGCTGTTGAACAACTTACCCAAGAATTAGGCAAAACTCATAAAGAGTGATGTAACAGTCAAGAAGGGTCAGTTCAGTTAGGGTAAGAATAGTAAAATAAGGAAATATATTTTTGACAAGTCAGCTGACCACATGATTCTGAATCCAAGCACAGTAAATGTTTAAAAATTAGAAAATGTGCACCACCTTTAAACATTTAAACAGTGAGAAGCCAAATTTCAAATGCTCTCCAGTAAAAGTTGCATTTACGAGACCTCTTGCTTCACATGGCAGGTTGAGTCTATGCCTCTCTTTCTAATGGGGACGGATGCTATCAAGTGGAGCTGGCTGGGGAAAGATAATAATATAAATGATACTTAGCACCAGATGGCTCACAGTGCAGGTGAAAAACCAACAATCAACTCATTCTTCGGCAAGTAGAGATAAAATTATGAAATATTTTATGAAACCAAAAAGCCCTAATAGAGCAAAATCTATCAGATTGCGAGTAAGATTAGAGAAGACCTATAGAGTCTGAGTATTTTATATTAGGCATGAATAAAATATATTTTAGAGAAACACATGTAGGTATCAATTCTCATGTCAAAAAAAATACAGGACTGGGAAGACTAAAATTTAGACAAATTTTGAGAATGTATCTGTCCATGGCTGCCAGCTTTCTCCTTGAAATGTCCCTACACATTTGTAGACTGGCTGAATTCATCAGAGGCAATGACATGTGCTTTACAAGTCTACCAACTGCCACTCCAGCCTAGCCGCCTTGCACTCTATAATGTTCTGACTTGTATGTTGCCAACCAGGTGGGCTATTGCTTGCCTTCCTGCCTTTCCCAAACCTTGATCTTTTCCAGAAACGAGACACTGGGCCCTCATGATTTGTCTCTTTGACAGGCCCACACCATTCTGCCAAGTTGCATCCATTGCCTCCTTCAAAGCAATGCTCAACGTCCAAGGCGCTCTAAGACTCTCCTCAGCTCACCTGTCTATGTATCAGCATCCACTTGGATTCCTTTTCTATGAAGGTTCTACTGTTTTCTCTTTTCCCTTGTGGTTACATCCTTGTTCCCTCTCTAAATGCATCAAAGCCCCTCTTCTTCCTCTATGTGGAAGACAGTGTGGGGATTGAACATTGTCCTGGAGACTGTAGCCAGGGCCTTAGGCAAGGAAATGTTCTAACATTAGATTGAGGCAAAAATATTGAAAACACTGAACAGAGGCTTTAAAAGGATAGTGTCTAATATGACAATTCAATCTCAATAAAGCTGTTTTTAAAAATAATTTAAAGAAGACTATCACGAAATTTTAATTTCTACAAATTTGAACTCCCTAATCACTGAGAAATGTCATGGTCTTTCCCCATCATCCTAATTCAGAAACAGTTCCAATTATATTTGACTTACTTAAACTGCATATGAAGAAAGGCAGTTCTAAGAGCTGTATCCCTTTATACTCGACTTTTTTTTTTTGAGATTTTATTTATTTGACACGGAGAGAGAGAAATCACAAGTAGGCAGAGAGGCAAGCAGAGAGAGAAGGGGAAGAAGGCTCTCCACCAAGCAGAGAGCCCGATGTGGGACTCGATCCCAGGACCCTGAGATCATGACCTGAGCCAAAGGCAGAGGCTTAACCCACTATACACAGTGTGCCCCTATACCCGACTTTTTAATGTTCCCTACACCTTAACTTTGCTATGTAATTCACAAGTACTGCATAAGAGACATTGAACATATGGAATAACTTGTAATAGTGAAGTTCATTAAAGGACAAAGAAAGTACTAGACATATTCCATCAATTTCCTAGCTTCAGGGTTGACTAAGTCGTATAGTCAAATGTCTCATCTCCAGGCTTCCTTCTAGAACATCCTTCCCTGGCAGGCACCCTTCTAGCCTTGGCTGCAAGTTTGCTCTTTGACAAAACATTCTGTTCCAGAAGTGGGCAGCTCTGCTTGTTTGAACATCATTATGGACCAATGGAATTTACCTTCTAAAATTTCACCCAAGTTCTCCCTTATGGAATAATACAGAAAAATCTGCTTCCTCTTTTCTATGATGTCCTATCAAATGCTTCAGCTTACTACTTAGGAAATTCTTATTAAGTACCTATTGTGTATAGAAGAAAACACTGTGGGGAATTTAAATATTAACAAGAAAATTTGCTCTGAAAAAAAAATTTTAAAAATTTTTAAAAAAAGAAAATTTGCTCTGAAGGAGGTTCCAGTCTAATAGTGACAAGACGGGTTCACAAAGTGCTAGAATATAAAAAAAGAAAATATGTGAAGATGCAAAAGCACTGGATTTGGAAGCAGACACAATCATTAGAATTCCAGTCTTAAGACTTACTAGCTGTGTCTACCTATAAACTTCCAGAAATTACTTAACCTCATTAAGCCTCAGTTCTCTCATCTAAAAACTGGGTATAATAATGTCTAAATTGCACAGCTATTGAAAAAAAGAACTGGAGGCCATGTCTGAATACCCAAGCACACACACATGGAGGGTGCACGCAATTACATAAGTGACAAATGCTCCTGCTATTGATACCATCACTATTTCCATAATTATGGTCACCATCATCACTTCGAAGAGAAACATGAAATGTCATGGATATTCACAGAGAAGAGATCAAATCTCTTCGGGACAAGTAGAACATGTAAGAAATATGATCCAAATTCCTCCATCCCGTGGTCTTTTCTCCAACCTGAAAAAAAAATTACCAGCAACTTCAACCATATTGCATATCAAATAGTTTAATATCCTGGTCTCTCTTCTCTAGATTCTGCCCAGTTCGTCAAAATTTTCTCAAGCCCTCGGCCAAGGGCAAAACACAATTCTCTAAATATGTTTACATTCACTCACTAACTTTCTCATTCATTAACTTATTCAAAAGATGCTTCATTACCTTCTGTGTTCCGGGTACTCTACTAAGCTGACAGATTTTTTTTTTTTCAAGTGATTAAGAATGTGTTTCTGTCTACAGGAAGCTGAGAGCCTGGTCATCTTTACAAGAACTGTATTTGCAACAGTGATGTGATACCAACCTATGACCACTCTGAAAATACCAGGAGAGGCGTGCAAAAAATTCTGTGGGAATTCCCAGCATCGAGACAACCTTGGCAGATCTATTCATGTTTTTTAAGAGTAGGCAAGTTCTGTGAACCAGCACAGAATCACTCTCTTTTTACTGTGGTAACCGACACCATCTTCTCCCCTTTAGGAACTGATTTGTGTGACACTGACAGGAATAAGGAGTTAAAATAGTCTGGCAGCCCAGCCATAGGGCTCAGTGGGTGAATGAAGCTGTTGGACCAAAGGACCCCACACCACTGGAAGAATGGTTGGGGGCTGGGGAGATGGGTAACAAGGCGATGGGTATTAAGAGGGCGCATGTTGGGATGAGCACTGGGTGTTATATGCAACTAATGAATCACTGAACACTACATCAAAAACTAATGATGTACTATATGCTGGCTAATTGAACATAATAATAATAAAAATAATAATTTTTATTTGTCCACAGTCAGGGCAGGGGAGGAAATTACTTTTCTCCCTGAGATAAAAGATAGATAGATGTATGTATGTATGTATGTATGTATGTTACTATTTCTATGGAGTTCTAGTACCCAAAATAAATAAAAGCTTAAGCCTTGTCTATATGTGGCAGATGCCCTGACAAAACTGCCTTATCCCTCTAACTTCCATGAGCAGATCTAAGACAACCTTTGTGGATATGATAAACAAATGAGCGACTTGTTTTTTAGCCTTGAACCTTCTTAATTGAAGATAAGTATCCTTTGTACTCTTGGGAGGTTTTTTCCTCTCTAAATGTCTGTTGCATTGGGGCACCTGGGTGGCTCAGTGGGTTAGGCCTCTGCTTTTGGCTCAGGTCATGATCTTGGGGTCCTGGGATCGAGCCCGACATCGGACTCTCTGCTCAGTATGGAGCCTGCTTCTCTCTCTCTCTCTCTCTCTCTCTCTGCCTACTTGTGATCACTCTCTGTGAAATAAATAAAATCTTTTAAAATAAATAAATGTCTGTTGTATTGTTTTACTTGGTAAGCCAAGTTCTAAAGCTTAGATTCTCTTTAAAAATATTTTTGGCAAGTTAATGTTTTCTGTTTTCTAAATACTTCTATATCTGACACTTTGACACAAATAAATGTTGACTTTGCTAATTTGAGCTCAATGTACTAGCACACTGGGGTCTCTCTAAATTTTACTTGTGTCATTCTCCCCAGTGTTATTGCTCTACAATTTAACAAACTTATTCCCAATATCCTCAAGCAAGGTGAGGATTTTTAAATCAAATATTGATTGTATTCATGTGCCCTCATATCCTTCTTGGTATGATTTAGGTTATGTATAATTATGTTGTTGAATTTATATTCTTATAACAAATACATGATACCAACTACACTACTAGTTAATATCAACTACATTTCTCACTGATATATCCATTTATTAAGTCAAACATTTTACATATAGTTTCTCAATTAGACATATATCCTCTTAAACCCTATCACTTAGTCCACAGTTCTCTACCTTAGCCGTATGGAGATCATGAGAGGTTTTATCAAATATGGTGCTAACATCAAAAGATGCCTTCTCTCAATGACTACTTGGTCATTAACAAGGTCAAAAATTTTTTCAAGATTTTAAGAGCATAAATTTAAAATTTTAAGATTTTAAAAGCAGGGGGAGTGTCAGGCAGAGGGAGAAGCAGGCTCCCCCGCTGAACAAGGAGCCCGATGCAGAGCTCAATCCCAGGACTGTGGGATCATGACTTCAGCTGAAGGCAGATGCTTAACTGACTGAGCCACCCAGGCTCCCCAAGGTCGAGATTTTTTTAGCTCAAATGTCAATCACCGAATCTGTGCATGTGTATGCATCCATATGAGTGTATCTCATTTTATGTAGAAAGTGGGCTCTGAACATTTTGAAAACGTACTCAAAAATTTCAAGGTGACTCACGGCTACAAAACCTCCCCATTCTAACATGAGTCTATGTCACTAGATGGCGCTAATGCCACCCCCTCGACACCCGCACAGTCCAGTCACACTCATACCCTACTAGCTCTTCAGCTATACCATGCTCCTGCCCACATCAGATCATCACCGTCCTGCTCCTTTCCCAGAAAAGCTCTTCTTCCACACCTTGGCCAAGAGTTCATACTTCTGAAGCCTTCCCAGGCTGGGTCCGATGCCCATAAAACTCGAGACTTCTCTGCTGTAGCACTAATCTAGAGCCGGAAATAATTTCATTTCTTTTGACAGACCATCTCTTCCTCTGAAATCCAGACCACTTCTTCTCAAATTGGTGAGATCCTAGAGCAGCAGAATCAGAATTACCTGGGAACTTCTGAGCAATATCAATTCTCAGGTCCTGCCCCAGATCTACTGAAACAGAAAACTGGGGACAGGAACCTCCAGGGGAGTCTGCTGCAAACAAAAATTGGCAATCACTGCTCTACCCTCCATGAAGACAGTTGCCTTCTTCTTCTGCCTCTCCTTGGTTCTGCCCTCATCACCTAGCACTCTGTAACATAACCAGTGCTCAGGGAAGACTCACTGAATAAATGAATGAGTGAGTAGAAACCCCGCAATTTTCCTGATGTTAATGAGAGTCTCTCAACCAGATTAGAAGGGTTTCGTTACTAATTAAAATACTTCTGAAAACGTTCCCTGTAGGAGGGAAGCAATCAAATACCTGAACTTCAAATGAACACAGAAACCTGTACCAGTCCTGTGGCATATACATGATTATGTTCAAAGTCTGTCAACCTCAGTAGCTGCTTCCCTTGAGGATGCTCTCCAAGCAAGGGGAAAATAAGATCAAAGAGAGTATGACAGGATAAAAGGAGCCATAGTCATTGAATGACCTGAAAATATCACTAAGCCACCAGCAAATCACCAGGCTGTGCCAAGCAAGAATAAAATATCTTTTTTAAAAAGATTTTATTTATTTATTTGACAGACAGAGATCACAAGTAGGCAGAGAAGCAGGCAGAGAGAGGAGGAAGCAGACTCCCTGCTGAGCAGAGAGCCTGATGTGGGGCTGGATCCCCAGACCCTGGGATTATGACCCAAGCTGAAGGCAGAGCTTTAACCCACTGAGCCACCCAGGCGCCCCGGAATAAAATATCTTTTTAAAAGAGGAAACCAGAACACACGAAAAGGTTGAAACCAACAGAAATAGAAAAAAGATTAAAATTCCCATCTATAATCTATATTTCTCTACTGTATCAGTTAATTAAGCTTCTATTATTTTTTTTAACTCCTGAAGCTAGATACATCTCTCTTGAAAAAAGTCTTAAATCACTTTTTAAAGAATCACTGAGTTGATGGAGAGCAAGTACAATGTGTTCTATACTGAGATCGTGTTCAGAGTTCACCTAGACTCTATAAGAAAACAGTTTGTGTGTACATGTGAACACAACATGCCTGTGGATGCTTACGTATACACAGGGGTGTGCGTGTGTGTGTGTGTGTGTGCGCACGCCTGTGTGTATATTCTGTACATTCTACATTTAATGCATGTACTCCCTTTAGGCCCAGGTCAACGAAATTTTATCACACTACTCACTGATGTAATAAACTACTTACGGACAAAATAAAAATAGGACTTTTGAGTATTTTCACCATAGCAAAAACAAGAACCATTTGTATATTAGATCTCATTCATTTAAGCTTCAGTGATGCTGAGTTAGTGAGGAGTATAGAGAATAAAACAAATTCAATTTGCCCTACTTATTAATGAAACAAATTTAACTAAAAAAAGTTTAGGTAAAGAACTTTAACTCATCTTAGTGGCTCTCTGCATGTATTTTCTAAATGGAAATAATCCTTCCTTGGCCATTATTATAGGACCATTGAGATCTTACTTCAAAACTCCTTCTAATTTAATGACTGTTTGAGTTACTGTTCTTATTAAAAATAATACGTATACTTCTAATTATTAAAAATTTCCACTAATTTAAACTGTCCTTCCTCTGAATTATTCTAAGTAGAATTATTCTGAGTAAGTAATGGCTCTCCTGCAAATACTAGAGTGACCTTGGTCTTAAGTACTCAAAAGTCAATTCCTAAAAATAATTTGAGGACTAAAGATGAGATTAGTAATCACACAAATATAAAAAGTACAGCTTAGAACTTAAGGATACAAAATTAAGAAAAGAAAAGCAATACTGACATGTACATATATCTCCAAACTAGGTCAAGAAATTAAATGCCATGATATAAAAGATGTAAATGCAAGGAGAGAGTGCTGCATCCCAGCCACTTTTTTTTTTTTTTTATTTCTTTTCAGCGTAACAGAGTTCAAAGTTTTACACCACACCCAGTGCTCCATGCAATGCGTGCCCTCCACAATACCCACCACCTGGCTCCCCCAACCTCCCACCCCCCGCCCCTTCAAAACCCTCAGGTTGTTTTTCAGAGTCCATAGTCTCTCATGGTTCATCTCCCCCCCAATTTCCCTC